>PVKV010004053.1:0-28257 GCA_004027835.1 Alouatta palliata | reverse complement strand
CTGAGCAACTGGGACCACAGGTGTGCACCACCATGCCCGACTCATTTTTGTATTTTTGTATAGACAGGATTTCATTATGTTGCCCAGGCGCATCTCAGACTCCAGGCTCAAGCGATCCTCCCTCCTTGGTTTCCCAAAATCCTGCCATCACAGGCACGAGCCACTGCGCCTGGCCAGACAGGACTATTTGAAAGGCATGAGGGCTACCATGCTGGGAGGCCAGGGAGAGGGTCTAGATTATATTCCCATTGATACTAGGAACCCCAAGAGGGCTTTCAGGAGTGAGTGGCATGATCTTATTTGTATGTTTAAAAGATTATAGGGCTGGGCTTGGTGGTGTGATCCTGTCTCCCAGCTGAGGCGGGAGGATTCACGCACACAGGACTTCTAGGACTTCTGGGAGATAGTGTCCTATGACCATTGGTGGGAATGTAGTCACCCCCTGGGAGCAGGGGACCACCAGGTTGGCAAAGGAAGAGTCAGCTGGCCCAGGCTGGAAACAGAGCAGGTCAAAATGCCTGTGTTGATCAGTAGTGGAATCAAATCTGTGAATAGCCACTGTGCTTCAGACTGGGCAACATAGCGAGACCCTGTTTCTGAAACAAAATGTTAAAATAAACATAAATAAAAATAAAAGATTATAGCAGCGCTTCCTCAATAAGTATAACACGGAATTACTGTATGAGGCAGGGTGCGGTGACTCAAGCCTGTAATCCCAGCACTTTGGGAGGCCAAGATGGGAAGTTCACTTGAGTCTGGAAGTTCACTTGAGTCCGGAAGTTCAAGACCAGCTTGGGCAACATTTTTGTTGAGACGGGGTCTTGCTCTGTGCCCAGGCTGGAGTGTCGCCCAGGCTAGAGTGCAGTAGTGTGATCTACATGGTTTCTACAAAAAATGCAAACATTAGCTGGGCATGGTGGCTTGCACCTGTAGTCCCAGCTACTCAGGATGGGAGGCTGAGGAGGGAGGATCACTTGTGCCTGGGAGGTTGAGGCTGCAGTGAGCTATGATTGCACTACTGCACTCCAGCCTGGGTGACAGAGCAAGACCCTATCTCAAAAAAAAAAAAAAAAAAAAAAATTGCCGTATGATTCAGCAATTTCTCTCTTAGGTATAACTGAAAGAATTGCAAACAGTCTCTTAAACAAATATTTGTATGTGGATGTTCCTAGCAGCACTACTCACCATAGTCAAAAAGTGGAAAGGCCGGGCACAGTGGCTCATACCCGTAATCCCAGCACTTTTGGAGGCCAAGGCAGGAGGATCACGAGGTCAAGAGATCGAGACCATCCTGGCCAACATGGCAAAACCCCATCTCTACTAAAAATACAAAAGTTAGCTGGGTGTAGTGGTGCAAGCCATTAGTCCCAGCTACTCGGGAGGCTGAGGCAGGAGAATTGCTTGAACCCGGTAGGCAGAGGTTTCAGTGAGCTGAGATTGTGCCACTGCATTCCAACCTGGTGACAGAGTGAGACTCCATCTCAAAAAAAAAAAAAAAAAAAAGTGGAAACAACCCAAATGTTTATCGGTAGATGAACAGATACACAAAATGTTGTATATTCATGCAATGGAATATTATTCAACCACTAAAAGGAAAGAAGTCCTAGTACATACCACAACATGGATGAACCTTGAAAACACTGTGCTCAAAAGAAGCCAGGCACGAAAGGTCCCCTAGTGTACCACTGTATGTTCCATTTATGTGAAATTTATATGAAATGTCCAGAACAGTCAAATCCATAGAGACAGAAAGCAGATGAGTGGTTGCCTGGGGCAGGGGGAGGAGGAAATGGGGGAGTGACTGCTAACGGGTATGAGTTGTCTTTTGGGGATGATGAAAAATGTCTTGGAATTAGACATGATGAATGCGCTATCACATGACATCTACCTTCAAATGGTTGGTGGTTAATTTTTTGTTGTGGGAATTTTACCTCAATTAAAAATGCTGGCTGGGCAAGGTGCCTCACACCTGTAATCCCAGCACTTTGGGAGCCCGAGGCAGGTGGATCACGAGATCAGGAGTTCGAGACCAGCGTGGACAAGATGATGAAACCCCATCTCCACTAAAATTACAAAAACTAGCCAGGCATGATGGCCGGAGCCTGTAATCCCAGTATAGGGAGAGAATTGCTTGAACCCGGGAAGCAGAGCTTGCAGTGAGCCAAGATTGTGCCACTGCACTCCAACCTGGGGGAACAGAGTGAGACTCCATCTCAAAAATAAATAAATAAACAAATAAATGCTAGGGGCCAGGCACGGTGGCTCACCCCTGTAATCCCAGCACTTTGGGAGACAGAGGCTGGCGGGTCACTTGAGACTAAGAGTTTCAGACCTGTCTGGCCAACATAGTGAAACTCTCTCTCTACTAAAAATAAATCAGTTGGGCATAATGGCACATGCCTGTAGTCCCAGCTACTCAGGGAGGCTGAGGCAGGAGAATCACTTGAACCCAGGGGCAGAGGTTGCAGTGAGTCGAGATTGCATCACTGCCCTCCAGCCTGGACAATGGAGTGAGAAACCATGCAAGAAAGAAAGAAAGAGACAGAAAAGAAAGAAGGAAAGAAAGAAAGGAAGAAGAGAGACAGAAAAGATACTAGGAATGCTGGTGTGCTCCTGTAATCCCAGCTACCTCGGAGGCTGAAGTGGGAGGATCACTTGAGCCTGGGAGTTAGAGGCTGCCATTAGCTATGATCGCAACACTGCAGGGCACTCCAGCCTAGATGACTGAGCGAGACCCCTATCTTAAAAAAAAAAAAAGAAAAAAAAAGAGTTTTTCACTTTTTGAGGTCAAGGCGGGAGGATCACTTGAGCCCAGGATTTCAAGACAAGCCTGGGCAGCATAGCGAGACTTTGTCTCTAATTAAATAAATACACTATATAGGTGATTCGAGAGGGAGCCAGGAGATTCGGGAGTGACCACCACTACTATCCAGGTGAGAGGCAGGTGATGGAGGCCCAGAACAGAATGCTAGGGGAAAAACGTTAGGTTTGGGGCAAGTCTTAGGGGCAGAGTCCACAGGACCCCTTACTCGGTACCCCCCTTGAGCTCTGCTCATAAGTTACCTCCTTACCACTGTATTGAAAATGCAAAACAACAAAAATTGGCTGGGCGTGGTGGCGCACACCTGTAATCCCAGCAACTCAGGAGGCTGAGGCACAAGAATCGCTTGAACCTGGGAGGTGGGGGTTGCAGGGAGCCATGCTCACGCCTCTGCACTCCAGCCTGGGCAACAGAGTGAGACTCAGTCTCAAAAAAAAAAAAGAAAATGAAAATGAAAACTGCAAACACCCCCACCCTTCACACTTCCTTGATCCCTCCTCTCCTTTATCTCTCTCCAGCCCCAGAGATAGGGGTCTCACTATGCTGCCCAGGCGAGTCTCGAACTCCTGGTCCCCACAGCACATTCTGACCTATTTTCGTTTTCGTTCATTTATCTCCCTCACTAGAATACCAACTCTCCCAGACAACGGATGTTTGTTTCTTGTTCACTGCTGTCTACCTGGAGCTAGGACCCACCTTGGAACATAGTAGGAGAAAGTGGGGGAGTGGAGGAAAGCGAGAATCCAGGAAGTCGCCGGCTTCCAGCCTGAGCAGCAGGAGGGCGTTGAAGTGGAGGCGGATTCCTAGTTAGGCACCAGCTGGAAGCGGGAGCCCGGCGGGGCTGCGCTTCCTTCCCCGGCCGCTAGGGGCCGCTTCCCCGCTGCTCTGCGGCCGCCAGGTGAGGGGGCCCCGCCCCTTCGCCGCAGGTGCGCGGGAGGGGCGGCTCGGGGAGGGATGGGGTGAAGAGCGCAGAACTGGGGGCTGTTGGGATGTGAGGGGACAAAGTGGGGGTGAAGGGAAACAGCTGAGCGTGTTTGAGGTCGGGGCTGCTGAAAAGAAGGGAAAAATGCGTGGGGAGGTTGGGAGGTGTGAGAAGGTGAGGAGCCAGCGCAGAGTTTGGGGGAGAGGAGCGGAGGGTTGAGGGATGCGTGGGAAGATAGGTGAGCGGCTGGAGAGTCGGGCGGGGAAAGTCCGGCAGGGGGAAGGCCTTGTCCTGGTGGCTCCACTGGAGGAAATTTGGACCATGCGTGGAAAGGGCCGGGCAGACTGAAGGGGTGGGATTGGCCTTTGGGGTTGAGGATCCCAGAGAGGAAGCCCTAAGCTTTGCTGGACTTGGACTTAGCCAGTGTGGTCTGGGGAGGAGGAGGGGTTTCTCAGACGCTGACCCCTCGGACCAGCAGCAGGGAGGGACTTTCCCACTGAGGAGCGAGCTCACCCGAGGGGCCCAGCTAGCTTCTGCAGAACGTGTGGCCGGGAAGTGGCTTCTTCAACCTGGCACTGACTGTCCTCCTCTCTCTCCTTCGTGCCCCATGGCCAGGATTCATTGCGTAATGAATTGAGTGGTGAGAAAACAGCAATGAATGAGACAGAGTCAGTCCCAGCACTGGCCAGGAGGCTCAAAGAAGGCTACCCTGCCCTGGGGAAGTGACAGGTAAACTGAGGCAGGGACCTGCTGGCTTTAGACAGCAGCCCTCCAGTGGTGATCCAGGCAGAGAGGACCACTCACAGGGAGGTTCTGAGGGTGTTACCAAGAAAAAACCCGGCAGCCAGGCGTGGTGGCTGATGCCTGTAATCCCAGCGCTTTGAGAGGCCGCAGCGGGAGGATCACCTGAGGTCAGGAGTTTGAGACCAGCCTGACCAACACAGAGAAACCTGTCTCTACTAAAAATACAAAATTAACCGGGCATGGTGGCACCTGCCTATAATCCCAGCTATTTGGGAGGCTGAGGCAGAAGAATCCCTTGAACCCGGGAGGCACAGATTATGGTGAGCCGAGATAGGGCCATTGCACTCCAGCCTGGGCAACAAAAGTGAAACGCCATCTGAAAAAAAACGCCATCAGGAGCCAAGCTACAGTAGTGTAATAGAGAGGGGTGGGGTCTGCAGCAATGCCTGCCAGGTCTAAAGGGATCCTGTGTTTGGGATCAAGGTGGAGGTGGGGGCTTGCAGGCTCTGTGGAGGTTGGGAAGGGGTTAGGAATAAGAGTGAGGGGTTATAGGAGGGTCCTAGAGAGGTAGAGGTGATGGCCATGGGAAGGTAGAAGGTGACTCCTAAACTTGCATGAGCTCATTTCAGGGGACACGAAGCGAAATGCTGAGCAGGGAATGACAATGCAGAAATTGAGCCGGGCGCGGTGGCTCACGCCTGTAATCCCAGCACTTTGGGAGGTGAGGCGGGCAGATCACGAGGTCAGGACTTTGAGACCAGCCTGACCAACATGGTGAAACCCTGTCTCTACTAAAACTACAAACAATTAGCTGGGCATGGTGGTGGGCGCCTGTAATCCCAGCTATTCGGGAGGCTGAGGCAGGAGAATCACTTGAACGGAGGTTGAGATGAACGAAGATCACAGCACTGTGCCCCAGCCTGGGCGACAGTGCAAGACCCCGCCCCTCCCCCCAAAAAAGAAAGAAAATGTAGACATTGGGCAGGTGTGAGGCGGTGGTGAAGGACAGGGTAGCTGAAGCTGTACCCTGTTTTTCTTTCTTTTTTTTTTTCCATCACCAGGCGCCAGGCTGGAGTGCAGTGGCACGACCTCGGCTCACCGCAACCTCCGCCGCCCGGGTTCAAGCAATTCTCCTGCCTCAGCCTCCCGAGTAGCTGGGACTACAGGCGCACGCCACCACGCCCAGCTAATTTTTTTGTATTTTTAATAGAGACGGGGTTTCACCATGTTGACCAGGATGGTCTCGATCTCTTGACCTCATGATCCGCCCGCCTCGGCCTCCCAAAGTGCTGGGATTACAGGCGTGAGCCACCGCGCCCAGCCTGTACCCCTTTTTTCTACGGGCAACCATTTGCAGCCACTCAGCTCCGGCTGTCCACTATACTGCGTGGGAACTCAGGCTCAGTGTTGCCAGAATAGCTTCTTCAAGAGAAGCCACAAACCATGGTTGTTGTGCAAAATTCCCTGAGCTTTAAATATCCCAGGGGGATCTACAAAAGTTAAATTGCTGCGACCCAGCAATTCCATTCCTGGATTGATTCCCGTGGGAACGGGAGCTTAAGTTCACTTAAAGACACATCCATGGATGCACCTAGTAGCGTCATTCATGATCGCCAGACACTAGACACCCCCTAAGTTGACAATCAACTGGCAAGTGGAAAAGAAATAGGGGGACGTTCACATAACGGAATACAATGCAGCAATGAAAAAGAATAAACTACTAATGTCTTCACAGCGTGGATGAATCCCAGAGACGTGAATGTTGGTAGCAGAAACAAGACACAGAATATCCCGAGTGATTCCATCTCCGCGTCGTTCAAGGCCAGGCGGAAGTAACCTATGAAGAGTCGGGGAAGCCCAGGGTTTCCTAACTTCGGCGCCGTTGATGTTTGTGGCTGGATGATGCTGCGTGGTGGGGACTGTCCCGTGCACTGTAGCATGCTGGGCAGAATCCCTGGCCTCCAACCATTTCACATACCAGCACCATCTCCCAGTTGTGACAAATGTCTGTTGTGAGAGGCATAATCACCATCAGATGAGAGCCACTGGACCAGGCACGGTGGCTCACGCCTGTAATCCCAGCACTTTGGGAGGCTGAGGTGGGCGAGTCACCTGAGGTCGGGAGTTCAAGACCAGCCTGGCCAACATGGTGAAACTCCATCTCTACTAAAAATACAAAAATTAGCTGGATGTGATGGTGCAAACCTGTAATCCCAGCTACTCAGGAGGCTGAGGCAGGAGAATCGCTTGAACCCAGGAGATGGAGGTTGCAGTGAGCCGAGATTGAGCCACTGCCCTCCAGCCTGGGCAACAGAGCGAGACTCTGTCTCCACAAAAACCTAGCCAGGCACAGTGGCGTGTGCTTATACTACCAGCTACTCCAGAGGCTGAGGCAGGAGAATCACTTGAACCCAGGAGGGAGGTTGCAATGAGCGAAGATCATGCCACTGCACTCCAGCCTGGGTGACACAGCAAGACTACATCTCAAAAGAGAGAGAGAGAGAGAGAGAGAGAGAGAGAGAGCGCCCTGGCTTACTGATGTTTTGAGGCAGACCACTTCCTGGAAGGTAGCCCAGGGAGCCTCCTGGAAGACTGAAATATTCTTCATCTTGAACTAGGTGGCAGTGACAAGGGTAAAATGTATCTCAAAACTCCATGGAGCTGTGCCTCTAAGATTTATGTGTTTCACAATAAAAGCATTAACCCTACAACATGGATGACCCTTGAAAACATTTGGAGAAGTAAAAGAAGCCGGACACAGAGGGTCACATAGTGTATAACTTCCTTTACTTGAAATGCCCAGGACAGGTAAACCCATAGAGACAGAAAAGGATTGACGGTTGCCAGGGGCTGGAGAACGGGGAGTGGAGATTGACTGCTGATGGGGATAGGGCTTCTTTTGGGGGTAATGAAAATGTTTTGCAATTACAGAGGATAGTTGCACAACCCTCTGAGTATACACAAGTCCAGTGAATTGTACACTTTAAAATGTGCAATTAAGGCCAGGTGCAGAGGCTCACACCTGTAATTCCAGCACTTTGGGAGACCGAGGTGGGCGGATCATTTGAGGTCAGGAAATCGAGACCAGCCTAGCCAGTATGGTGAAACTCTGTCTCTACTAATAATACAAAAATTAGCTGGGCATGGTGGCCCAGTTACTCAGCAGGCTGAGGCAGGAGAATCGCTTGAACCCAGGAGGTGGAGGTTGCAGTAAGCTGAGATTACGCCATTGCACTCCAGCCTGGGTGTCACTGCAAGATTCCGTCTCAAAAACCAAACCAAAAAAATGTACAATTAATCTTGGCTGGGCACAGTGGCTCATGCCCGTAATCCTAACACTTTGAGAAGCAGAGGCAGGAGGATCACTTGAGCCCAGGAGTTTGAGACAAGCCTACACATCATAGTAAGACCCCAGCTCTACCAAAAAAAAAATTTTTTTTTGAGACCAAGTCTTGCTCTGTCGCCCAGGCTGGAGTACAGTGGTGTGATCTCGGCTCACTGCAACCTCCCCCTCCCAGGTTCAAGCGATTCTCCTGGCTCAGCCTCCTGAGTAGCTGGGATTACAGGCACGTGCCACCACACCTGGCTGGTTTTTGTATTTTTAGTAGAGACAGTGTTTCACCATGTTGGTCAGGCTGGTCTCAAAATCCTGACCTCAGGTGATCCACCCACCTCAGCCTCCCAAAGTGCTGGGATTACAGGCGTGAGCCACTGCACCCGGCAAATTGTTTTTTTGAATTAGCTGGGTAACATGGATCCCGCCTGTAATCCCAGCTACTTGGGAGGCTGAAGTGGGAGGATCGCTTGAGCCCAGGAGTTTGAGGTTGTAGTGAGCTATGACCACACTCCAGCCCAGGAAGCAGAGAGACTCTGTCTCTAAAAATAATATAAAATAAGGTGGTGAGTGTTATGTTAGGTGAATTTTTTTTTTTTTTTTTTTGAGACGGCGTTTCACTCTTGTTGCCCAGGCTAGAGTACAATGGTGTGATCTTGGCTCACCACAACGTCCGCCTCCCGGGTTCAAGCAATTCTCCTGCCTCAGCCTACCGAGTAGCTCGGATTACAAGCGCGTGCCACCACGCCTGGCTAATTTTGTATTTTTAGTAGAGACGGGGTTTCACCATGTTGGTGAGGCTGGTCTTGAACTTCCAACCTCGGGTGATCCGCCCCCCTCAGCCTCCCAAAGTGCTGGGATTATAGTCGTGAGCCACCGCACCTGGCAAATTTTATCCCAAAAAGGAATTTTTTTTAAAAGAAGGAGTTAACCCATACAGGCCAAACAAACACATCTGGGCCAGCCAGCTTGACTGAAGGCCTGAGGTCATTTGGGAATGGAGGGAGAGAAAGGGGATGGGGGATATTGCACCATCCAATTTTGTGGAGTTGTGGGCGTCCTTGGTGAAAGCGGGGTGGGGTGGGGTGTGGTGGCGGGAAGGAAGCAACTTGCAGGCAAAAGAAAGTGTGTCTCGGCTCAGAGGAGCGCTCCCTCTTAACCCGACCCGTCAGCCCTGGAAAGAAATCAGCCACGGGTGGGAGGCCAGCCAGCGAACTGTCGAAGGAAGTGCAGAGTTCTGACGAGTGAGGGAGAAATGACAACCCCTCAGCCCGGCCCGGCGTGACATCCTGGCAGTGGCGTGATGAAGTGTTTCCTGTGAGCTTGTGGGGAAAGTGGGAGTGCTCACCCGAGTTCTTCTGCAGTGTGAAGAGAGATAGGTTCTGCCTCCCTGGAAACAGAGGGCAGACGGGGTGGCATTTGCATCTACCCATCCCTCCTAGCAGGAAAACCATTCCCAGGGGTGCAAGGAAGAGAGAGGATTTGGGACATCTGGGGGCACAGCTGGGGATGCAGGATCTGTGTCTCCACTGGCTTCAGAAAATTGAATGAGGCCAGGCGTGGTGGCTCACGCCTGTAATCCCAGCACTTAGGGAGGCCAAGGCGGGCAGATCACTGGACGTCAGGAGTTTGAGACCAGCCTGGCCAACATAGTGAATCCCAGTCTCTAATAAAAATACAAAAATTAGCCGGGCATGGTGGTGTGTGCCTGTAATCTCAGCTACTAGCCAGGCTGGAGAGCAGTGGCTCTATCTGAGCTCACTGCAACCTCTACCTCCTGGGCTCAAGCCATCCTCCCACCTCAGCCTCCCCAAGAGCATCTGGGACTACAGGTGCGCACCACCACACCCAGCTAATTTTTGAATTTTCCTAGAGATGGAGTTTCGCCATGTTGCCCAGGCTGGTCTCGAACTCATGAGTTCAAGCCATCAGCCCACCTCAGCCTCCCAAATTGTTGGGATTACAGGCGTGTGCCACCAGGCCCGGCTGGTTTTTGTATTTTTAGTGGAGACAGGGTATTGCCATGTTGGCCAGGCTGGTCTCAAACTCCTGACTTCAAGTGATCCACCTGCCTCAGGTTCCCAAAGTGCTGGGATTCCAGACTTGAGCCACCGCGCCCGGCCCGTTGTTCTCATCTTTGCGTCCGTGTGTGCTTATGTTTAGCTACCACTTCTAAGTGAGTACATGCAGCATTTAGTTTTCGTTCCTGCACTAGTTGGCTTGGGAGAATGGCCTCCAGCTCCATCCATGTTGCTGCAGAGGACACGATCTCATTCATTTTTGTTTGTTTTGAGACAGAATTTCATTCCGTCACCCAGGCTGGAGTGCAGTGTTGCCATCTCTGCTCACTGCAACCTCCGCCTCCCAGGTTCAAGCAATTCTCCTGCCTCGGCCTCTGGAGTAGCTGGGACCACAGGCACCCGCCACCACATCCAGCTAGTTTTCGGATTTTTTTTTTTTTGTAGAGTCAGGGTTTTGCCATGTTAGCCAGGCTGGTCTTGAACTCCCGGCCTCAAGTGATCCACTTGCCTTGGCCTTTCAAAGTGCTAGGATTACAGGCACGAGCCACCATGCCTGGCCTCATTCTTTTTTAATGGCTGCATAGTATTCCATGGTCCATATGTACCACGTTTTCTTTATCCAGTCCTCCACTGATGGGCGCCTCAGCTGATTCCATGTCTTTGCTATTGTGAATAATGCTGCAATGAACATATATGTGCCTGTGTTTTTATAGTAGAACAATTTTTATTCCTTTGAGTATATATCCAGTAATGGGATTGCTGGGTCAAATAGTACTATTTTAATTTCTTTGAGAAATCTCCAAAACGTCATGCTCTATTATAAGGGCAATAATCCCACCCATGAGAACGGGGCCCTCCTGGCCTAATCACCTCCCAGGAGCCCCAACTCTTCCAACATACGGATTTGGAAGGGACACAGACATTCAAACCATAGCTGTGACCTTATTTGGACAAAGGTTTTTTGCAGATGTAATTAGTTAAGGATTTTGCAATGAGATCACCCTGGATTAGGATGGCCCGAAATCCAATGATAAATGACCTTAGAAGAGGAGGGGGGCAGACACAGAGGAGAAGGCAAAGGGAAGACAGAGGCAGGGACAAGGCAGCCACAAGCAGGAAACCATCAGAGGCTGGAGAAGAAAGAGCGAATCCCCGCCTAGTGCCTTTGGAGGGACTGCAACCCTGCGCCACCCTGATTGCAACCTCTGGCCTCCGGAATGGTGAAATAATTAATTCTTGTTTCTAGCCACCTAGTTTATGGTAATGGATTTCAGCAGCCCCAGGAAATGAACACAGGCCCTGATATCCAATTCCACAAACACTTGAAAAAGCGTTTGGAGGGGCCCGAGGCACAGTGTCAGGGAGAGGGAAACTTGAAAATGGGGAGTGTCGAGAAGCAGATGGCCAGTGAGTTGGAGGACTGACCAGAGAGCCTCTTTTTTATTTTTGAGACAGAGTCTCGCTCTGTTGCCCAGCTGGAGTGCAGTGCTTGCAATCTCTGCTCCCTGCAAACTTCGCTCCCCTGGGTTCAAGAGATTCTCCTGCCTCAGCCTCCTGAGTAGCTGGGACTACAGGCACCTGCCACTACACCCAGCTAATTTTTGTATTTTTAGTAGAGATGGGGTTTCACCATATTGGCCAGGCTGATCTCAAACTCCTGACCTCGTGATCCACCTGCCTTGGCCTCCCAAAGTGCTGGGATTACAGGTATGAGCCACCTCGCCTAGACTTTTTTTCTTTTTTGAGACAGAGTTTTGCTCTGTCACCCAGGCTGGAGTGCAGTGGCTTGATCTTGGCTCACTGCAACCTCCACCTCCCAGGTTCAAGCAATTCTCCTGCCTCAGCCTCCAGAACAGCTGGGATTACAGGCACCCACCACCACACCCAGCTAATTTTTAGTAGAGATGGGGTTTCCTGACCTCGTGATTCACCCGCCTTGGCCTCCCAAAGTGCCGGGATTACAAGCGTGAGCCATGGTTTTTGGTTTTTTTTTGAGACAGGGCCTCTCTCCATCACCCAGGCTAGAATGCAGTGGTGAAGTCAACCTCCTGGTTTCACACAATCCTCCTGCCTCAGCCTCCTGAGTAGCTGAGACTACAGGCACATGCTACATGCATGGCTAATTATTTATTTATTTTCTGTAGAGATGGGGTTTCACTATGTTGCCCAGCCTGGTCTTGAACTCCTGGCTTCAAGTGATCCTCCTGTCTTGGCCTATCAAAGTGCTGAGAGTACAGGTGTGAACCACAACACCTGGCCTGGGGAAACTCTTTATAGCAGAGGCAATGACCCAGAACTGAGCCTGGAGCAGGCCACAAACCTACAAGGGACAGACAGTAGGTAATATAAACACGCCAAGAAGCCAAGTTAAAATGACTGCACCAGCAATGCAACTTCAGTGTCAGGGAGACAGTAAGGAGGGGTGGGGACTGTGGCAAATAATGATAAGAATGGGTAACATTTATCAGCACTTGATAAGCCTTGCCTTATACAGCATGAACTCATTTGATTTTTTTTTTTCTGAGATGGAGTCTTGCTCCGTCAGGCTGGAGTGCAGTGGCGCAATCTCAGCTCACTGCAATCTCTGCCTCCCAGGTTCAAGCGATTCTTCTACCTCAGCTCCCTGAGTAGCTGGGATTACAGGCGTGTGCCATCATACCCAGCTAATTTTTGTATTTTTAGTAGAGACGGGGTTTCAGCATGTTGGTCAGGCTGGTCTCAAACTCCTTACCTTGTGATCCGCCGACCTCGGCCTCCCAAAAGCACTGCAATTACGGTCATGAGCCACTGCGTCTAGCCTTTTTTTTTTCTGAGACGGAGTCTCGCTCTGTTACCCAGGTTGGAGTGCAGTGGCGCAGTCTCAGTTCACTGCAACCTCCGCTTCCCAGGTTCAAGCAATTACCCTGCCTCAGCCTCCCTAGTAGCTGGGATTACAAACATGTGCTACCACTCCTGGCTAATTTTTGTATTTTTAGTGGAGATGGGGTTTCACCATCTTGGCCAGGCTAGTCTCCAATTCCTGACCTCAGGTGATCTGCCCGCCTAGGCCTCCCAAAATGCTGAGATTATAGGCGTGAGCCACCTCGCTCAGCCAAGGTTTTGTCTTTATGGGAAGCCAGGCATCCAGATTTTTATTTGAAAAAAAAAAAAAAAGTTACCCAAGGCTGGGCACTGGAGGCTCAGGCCTGTAATCTCAGCACTTTGGGAGGCCAAGGCAGGTGAATCACTTGTGGTCAGGAGCTTGAGACCAGCCTGACCGACATGATGAAACCCCATCTCTCCTAAAAATAGAAAAAAATTAGCTGGGCATCGTGGCCTTCACCTGTAATCCCAGCTACTTGGGAAGCTGAGGCAGGAGAATCGCTTGAACCTGGGAGGCAGAGGTTGCAGTGAGCGGAGATCGTGCCACTGCAGTCCAGCCTGGGCGACAGAGCGAGACTCCATCTAAAAAACAACAACAAAACAGCCTATATTTAAAAGCTAGCAAATCATTACAAAATGTTTTTAAACCCTGCATGGACCAAATCAATTACATCTGTGGGCTGGATTCAGCTCTGGCTGGACCCAGAGGGAGGGGCGGGGCATGTGGTGAGAGCGATGCAAAGCATCATGGGTGAGTTGGGGACCACATGGGCCAGGGTTTTGACGAGGTGGTGCCCAGGCAGGGGCAGGTGCCGGCATGTTTGCGGGGGGCAGGGGCTGGGGGCGGTGATTTAAACTGAACAGGTGTTTGGGTCTAGGTTGGAAAGGACCTTTGGAGCCACGCTAACATTTTTCAATTTTGAAGAAGTCAGTGATGGCTTTGAAACAGCTGAATAACTCAGTCATGCCTGCCTGTCCCCATCCCCCAATCCCAAAGCCAGAAAGCTATGAATCCGGCTTTCTTGAGGGGTGGAGGGACCGTGGATCCATCCATGAAGGAAACAAATCAAACAGTCCCCGTCTTCCAGCGCGCTCCACAGCCCGGCGGGAAGTGGGGGAAGGCGTCCTTAGTAAGGTTAGGACATGATGGCAGGCGTGATGGTGGGACGGTGGCAGAGGGTTGGGGGCTGTCTGCAGATATGGGAGCCACCGCTATGTGTTCTGTGCGCTGAGGATGCAACAGCGAAAGGACAGACATGGCCCTGCCTTCAAGGAAAAAGAGCGTGAAGGAGGAAGGAAATAAGGAGAGACGGTAATTCCAGGGGGTGATGACAAAATGTAAAAATTTCAAGAGAAGGATGGGGGTGGGGTTCAGATCCGGCAGCCTACAGGCCCAGGAGACAGAGCAGGTGGGCAGGAGGGTGGAGGATGAGGGGCGGGGGTCCTCAGTGGCTCACAAGCCACCCCTTGCTCCCAGGGACCCAGCAGCCTGGCTGGGCCTCCGTCTCCCCAGAATCACCCTATCGCACCCAGAACAAACCCACGGCTGACATAGATTCCTGACTCCGAGCCCAGGCAAGGGAGAGAAAGGGGAGGAAAAAAAACACCCATCTGTTCTTCCTCTGATGGAATGTGATTTTTCACCCAGTGCTTAAACCCCGAGCTTCTCCTCCCATCTCCTCTCGGCAGCCGCGGCGACGCGATATAAATCGCTGTAAATGGGTTTTCCCGGCCGGTTTCCGTGTTGTTTTAATAATGGTTCATTTTCCGCCTGGGGGGAAAAATCGTTCGTGAAGAAATTGAGGAGAGGGGGTTTCACTGTGTGTGTGTGTGTGTGTGTGTGTCCCGTTACCTGACAGAAGATTCTGGAATATTCCACTGGGACAGCAAGCGACCTGTCCAGTTGGGGAATTGCTGGCCAAAGAACCAGTGCATGGCTTTTTCCCTTTGCCTGGGAAAGGGATTTCTTTTCTTTCTTTCTTTCTTTTTTTTTTTTTTTTTAAGACTGAGTCTTCCTCTATTGCCCAGCCTGGAATGCAGTAGCGTGATCTCGGCTCACTGCAATCTCCACCTCTCGGGTTCACGCGATTTTCCTGCCTCAGCCTCCCGAGCAGCTGGGATTACAGGTGCCTCCCACCACGCCCGGCTAATTTTTGTGTTTTTAGTAGGGACGGGGCTTCACCGTACTGGCCAGGCTGATCTCGAACTCCTGACCTCAAGTGATCCGCCAGCCTTGGCCTCCCAAAGTGCTGGGATTACAGGCGTGAGTCGCCGTGCCTGGCCAAAAGGGATTTATTTGCAAACTTCCTAGGAACACTTATTAAGCACCTACTGTGTGCTCTGCCTGACTGGTGTGTGGGATATGTAAATGAGTAAGTCTCCCAGGCCCTGACCTCCCCAGGGGCTGACTTTCTAGAAGCAGACAGAGCAACATTAACACATCGTTCTGCCAAACTAGGTAATTACAATTTTGGAAACTGCTCTGAGGAGAGTCTGGAGTGTCATGGGAATGGAAAATGGATCTTGACAGGGCTGGGTATGGTGGCTAACAAGGACAATCCCAGCACTTGGGGAGGCTGAGGCAGGAGGATTGCTTGAGGCCAGGAGTTTGAGACCAGCCTAGGGAACACAGCGAGAATAACAACTCTAAAAAAAGTTTAAAAATTAGCTGGATGTGATCACGCATGCCTTGTAGTCCCAGATACTTGGGAGGCTGAGGCAGGAGGATCACATGGACCTAAGAATTTAAGGCTGCAGTGAGCTATGATCATGCCACTGTACTCCAGCCTGGGCCACAGAGCAAGCTCCCATTTCAATAAAGAAAAGAAGGCCGGGCATGGTGGCTCACGCCTGCAATCTCAGCACTCCGGGAGGCTGAAGTGGGTAGATCACTTGAGGTCAGGAGTTCAAGACCAGCCTGGCCAACATGGTGAAACCCCGTCTCTACCAAAAATACAAAAATTAGCTGGTGTGCCACACGCCTGTAATCCCAGCTACTCAGGAGGTGGAGGCAGAAGAATCGCTTGAACCTGGGAGGCGGGGGTTGCAGTGAGCTGAGATTGTGCCACTGCACTCCAGCCTGGGCAACAGAGTGAGACTCTGTCTCAAAAAAAGAGAAAAGACAAGAGAAGAAAAGAAGAAGAGAAAAAATAGATCTTGGCATAACTCAAGCCCCCCTCAGAAGGGGAACCCTGGCTGCTACTTAAAGGACACCCGGCTGGGCGCGGTGGCTCACGCCTGTAATCCAAGCACTTTGGAGGCCAAGGCAGGCGGATCACCTGAGGTCAGGAGTTCAAGACCAGCCTGACCAACATAGTGAAACCCCGTCTTTAAAAAATAAAAATAAAAATAAAATAAAATAAAAATAAAGGACACCCTGGCTGCTACTTAAACTTCCGCTTCCCAAGTTCAAGCTATTCTTCTGCCTCAGCATCCCAAGTTGCTGGGATTATAGGCACGCGCCAGAGTGAGACAGAGGGAGTTGCAGGAGGGAACGCCAGTCAGATAGAGGGACTTCCTGGGCAAACTTGTGGAGTTTTTTTGTTTTTTGTTTTGGTTTTTGTTTTTTCTTCGAGATGGAGTCTTGCTCTGTCACCAGGCTGGAGTGCAGTGGTGCGATCTCAGCTCACTGCCACTTCTGCCTCCCGGGTTCAAGCAATTCTCCTGCCTCAGCCTCCTGAGTAGCTGGGACTACAGGCAGGTGCCATCATGCCCGGCTAATTTTGTCTCTACTTTTAGTAGAGACAGGGTTTCAACCATGTGGACCAGGCTGGTCTCAAACTCCTGACCTCAGATGATGATCCACCTCCCTTGGCCTCCCAAAGTGCTGGGATTACAGGCATGGGCCACTGCGCCACCATGCCCAGTCAGGAGCTTTTTTTTTTTAGATGGAGTTTCACTCTTGTTGCCAAAGCTGGAGTGCAACCTCCCGGGTTCAAGCTATTCTTCTGCCTCAGTATCCCAAGTAGCTGGGATTACAGGCATGTGCCAGCATGCCTGGCTAATTTTTTGTATTTTTAGTAGAAATGGGGTTTCACCATGTTAGCTAGTCTGGTCTCAAACTCCTGACCTCAGGTGATCCACCTGCCTCAGCCTCCCAAAGTGCTGGGATTACAGGTGTGAGTCACCACACCCAGCCAGGGTCTCTTCTTTATAATGGAGAAGTTAGTGTTTTCTCCCTCTAATGGCACTGGGCCTGGGGTCTCTCTCCAGCCTCTTGTGTAAAGGCACAGGTCCCATTCATGAGGTCTCCACCCTCCTCACCTCCCAAAAGCCCTAGTTCTTAATGCCAAGACCTTGGGGGTTAAGATTTCAACATATATTGGCCAGGCATGGTGGCTCACACCTGTAATCTCACACTTCAGGAGACCACCAAGCTTGGTAGATCGCTTTGAGCTCAGGAGCTCAAGACCAGCCTGGGCAACATGGTGAAACCCTGTCCCTACAAGAATACAAAAATTTTCTGGAAGCTGGGAAATGAAAAAAAAAAAAAAAAAAAAGAATACAAACATTAGCTGTGTGTGGTGGCGGGCGCCTGTAATTCCAGAGCTTTGGGAGGCTGAGGCGGGAGGATCGCCTGAGCCCAGGAGTTTGAGAACAGCCTGAGCAACATAGTGAGACCCCTGTCTCTAGAAAAAAGTTTTTAAAACTTAGTGGGGCATGGTGGTGTGTGCCTGTAGTCCCAGCTACTCAGGAGGCTGAGGCAGGAGGATCACTTGAGCCTAGGAGGTCGAGGCTGCAGTGAGCCGTCTCTGCACCACTGTAGTCCAGCCTGGTGACAGATCGAGACTCTGTCTAAAAAAAACAGGAAAAAGACACAGGGAAAAAGTCCATGTGACGATGGTGGCAGACACTGGAATGAGACAGCCACAAGCCAAGGAACGCCGGGAGCCTCCAGAGGCTTGAAGAGGCAGAAGGGATCCTCCCCATGAGCCTCCAGAGGGCCACCTTGATTTGGGGCTAATGATACTGACTTGGGACTTATGGCATCCAGGACTGTAAGAAAATAAATGCCTATTAATTGTTTTTGTTTTCAAATGATATTTTATTGACACATGATCATCGTATTGTTCGGTTTTCTGCTGTCCTGCAGCCACCCAGTTTGTGGGCATTTGTTACAGCAGTCACGGGAAATATTATACTTGGCCCTCCATATTCCCAGGTTCCTTATCCAGTATTCAACAAACCACAAATGGAAAATAAACCCTAATCCCAGCACTTTGGGAGGCTGAGGCAGGTGGATCACTTGAGGGCGGGAGTTTGAGACCAGCCTGGCCAACATGGTGAAAGCCTGTCTCTACTACAAAATACAAAAGTTAGCCGGGCGTGGTGGTGGACACCTGTAATCCCAGCTACTCGGGAGGCTGAGGCAGGAGAGTTGCTTGAACCTGGGAACCCAGGAGTTGGGGAACAGCCTGGGTAATGTAGGGAGACCCCTATCTCTACAAAAAAACATTAACAAAGTAAGTCCAGCGTGGTGGCACACACCTGTGTCCCAGCTTCAGCTAGGGAGGTCGAGGTTGCACCACTGCACTCCAGCCTGGGTGATAAAGCAAGACTCTATAAAAAAAATTATTTATATTTGATTTATATTATTTTATTAACAATTATCTTTGTTGTTAAAAATAATACAACAATGAAAAAACATTCTCAGCAGCCCAGATTCAGAAAATGATAAAAATTAAAAAAAAATACAGTACAACAACTATTTACATAGAATGTACATTGTATTAGTTATTATGTAATCTAGAGATGATTTAAAATATACAGAAGGGGCGGGGTGTGGAGACTTACACCTGCATCCCAGAACTTTGGAAGGCTGAGGCAGGCGGATCACTTGAGGCCAGGAGTTCAAGACCACCTTGGCCAAAATGGTGAAATACCGTCTCTACTAAAAATACAAAAAAAAATTAGCCAGGCGTGGTGGCGTGTGCCTGTAGTCCCTGCTACTTGGGAGGCTGAGGTGGATGTGGCAGTAAGCCAAGTTCGAGCCACTGCACTCTAGCTCGGGCGACAGAGTAAGACTCCATCTCAAAAAAAAAATTAATAAATAAAAATAAAACAAAATAAATGTCACCTACACTCAACAGCGCCCAATGGCGTCCCCATGTCTCACCTCACTGCTCACCTTCACCTGCCCCGGATGTCTCTGCTAGAAACCCAAGTGGACACACCCAAGTATCACGCCTGAAACAGACTCTTCACTGCACTCCACACCTGTGTCCTCCTCTGTCCTCCCCAACTCAGTAACGATACATCACTGTCCTCCATTGGTGCAGGAGAAGGAACAGTGTCTTCCACCACTCACGAAATTCATGTTTACCTGCAGCCTCAGACCGTGACCACTGTCGGAACTAGCATCATTGCAGATGTCATTAGTTAAGTTAAAATGAGATCTTACTAGGCTAGCACCGTGGCTTGAGCCTGTAATCCCAGCTACGCAGGAGGCTGAAGTGGGAGGATCACTTGAGGCCAGGGGTTGGACACCAGCCTGGGTGACAGAGTGAAACCTTGTATCTACAAAAAAAAAAAAAAATTTTTTTTTAGAGACATAGTCTCACTCTGTCGCCCAGGCTGAAGTGCAGCAGCACAATCTCAACTGACTGCAATCTCCACCTCTCAGGGTCAAGCCATTCTCCTGCCTCAGGCTCTCAAGTACCTAGGATTCCATTACAGGGGTGCCCCACCATGCCCAGCTAATTTTTGTATTTTTAGTGGAGACAGGGTTTCACCATGTTGGCCAGGCTGGTCTCAAACTCCTGACCTCAAATGATCCACCCACCTCAGCCTCCCAAAGTGCTGGAATTACAGGCATGAGCCACTGCGCCTGGCCAAAATTTTTTAAAAATTAGCTAGGTATGTGGCTACTTAGGAGGCCAAGGTGGGAGGATCATTTGAGCCCAAAAATGGAGGCTGCAGAGAGCCATGATTGTGCCATGCGCTCCAGCCTGGGTGACAGAGTGAGACCCTGTCTCTGAAAAAAAAATAATAATAATAGCCTGGGCTTGGTGGCTCACACTGTAATCCCAGCACTTTGGGAGGCTGAGGCGGGTAGATCAGGAGATCAGGAGTTCGAGACCAGCCTGACCAACATGGTGAAACCCTTTCTCTACTAAAAATACAAAAATTAGCCGGGCGTGGTGGCCCATGCCTGTAATCCCAGCTACTCAGAAGGCTGAGGCAGGAGAACTGCTTGAACCTGGGAGGTGGAGGTTGCAGTGAGCTGACATTGCGCCACTGCACTCCAGCCTGGTGAGAGAGCGAGACTCCATCTCAAAAAAAAAAAAAAAGAAGTCTTACTGGACTAGCGTGAACCCTAAATCCAATGACAAGTATCCATCAGAGTCACTTGGTGGCTTTGCTCTGGTGCCTGCTGGTAGCCAGAAGTTCTGGAGAATTCAAGATTTAAGAAGAGGAGAGGACACAGAGTCACCCAGAGACCACAGGGGCGGAGATCGGAGTGATACAGCTTTGAGCTGAGGAACGCCAAGCATTACAGGCAGCTACCAAACTCTAGGAGAAAGGCAAGGAAGTGTTCCTCCCCAGGGCCTTCAAAGGGGGCCCAGCCCTGCCAACACCTTGACTTGGGACTTCCAGCCTCTGGAACTGTAAGAGAAGAACAAACTTATGTTGTTTCCAGCCACCAACTTTGTGGTAACGTAGTTTTCCAGCAGCGCTAGAAAACTAATACAGCTGGATGCTTCAGAAGTGTACCTGAGACACTCTGATTTGAGTCCAAGCGGTTTACTTGGAAGGTGACTGCAGGGAGTGCTGGCGGGGAATGGAGGAGCTGAGATGCCGAAAGAAGGGCAGCCAATAAGTCATGTGGAAATGAGCTGGTTATTCTGGGATATCTAGGGCTTGTCTCATCTTGGACAAACCCTGAGCGTTATCTTATGCAAAGGGTGGGGGAGCTGGGGTCTTTATCCTCCAATTCCCAGCCTTTGTTAGTCGAGGAATGCTAGCAGGGAAAATGACTTCTCCGGAACTTCTGGCTGTCTGCGGGCACCAGAGCAAAGCCGTCAGGCAAAGAGTCACCTACAAGTGACCTACAGGTGCAGGTGGTGTGAAGCCACTGGACCGATGCGCATGGCTGGGGACAGCGCCTAAGATGGCCTTCCATGTTCCAGCCCTTGCATTCATGCCCTGCCTTTGAGTGTGAGTGTGGGTGAGACTTTATGACTTGCTTCCTGCCCACAGAATGTGACAAAATCGATGCAATGTCACTTCCAAAATTAGGTCCCAAAAAGACCGTGTTTTTCATCTTGGGTGCTCTCCCTTTCTCCTTTTTTTTTTTTTTTTTTTTTTTTGAGTTGGTGTCTCGCTCTGTTGCCCGAGCTGGAGTGCAACGGCACAATCTCTGCTCACTGCAACCTCCGCCTCCCAGTTCAAGTGATGCTCCTGCCTCAGCCTCTCAAGTAGCTGGGATTACAGGCATGGGCCACCACGCCCAGCTAATTTTGTATTTTTTGTAGTGATGGGGTTTCACCATGTTGGTCAGGCTGGTCTCGAACTCCTGACCTCAGGCGATCTACCTGCCTCAGCCTCCCAAAGTGCTGGGATTGCAGGTATGAGCCACTGCGCCTGGCTGCATGCACTCCCTTTTTTGCCCTCTCTTCTGCTCACTCTGAGGGAAGCCACCTGCCAGGCTGTGAGCTGCCCATTGGAGAGGGTCACAAGGCCAGGAACTAGAAGAGGCCTCTGACCAAGAGCCAGTGGGCAACTGATCCTGCCAGCAACTTGTGAGCTTGAAAGTGGATCCTCCTCAGTCGAGCCTTTGGATGAGATCATGGTCTCAGCCACCAACTTTTTCTTTTTAATTGAAATGCATCCATGTCCACTTGGTTTTTGTTGTTGTTGTTACTTAATTAAAAAATAGGCCAGGCATGGTGACTCACGCCTGTAATCCCAGGACTTTGGGAGACTGAGGTGGGCGGATCATGAGGTCAGGAGATTGAGACCATCCTGGCCAACATGGTGAAACCTCGTCTCTACTAAAAACACAAAAAATTAGCTGAGCGTGGTGGCACATGCCTGTAATTCCAGCTACTCGGGAGGCTGAGGCAAGAGAATCGCTTGAACCCCGGAGGCGTAAGTTGCAGGGATCCAAGATCGCGCCATTACACTCTAGCCTGGAGACAGCTAGACTCCATCTCAAAAAAAAAAAAAAAAAAAAGAGTCTCACTCTGCTGCCCAGGTTGGAGTACAGCGACGTGATTAATAACTCCCTGCAGTATCAAACTCCCTGCAGTATCAAACTCCTGGGCTCAAGTGATCCTTCCACCCAGTTTCCCAAGTAGCTGGGACTACAGGTGCATGCCACTACGCCTGGCTAATTTTTTGTTTAGTTTTGAGACTGACTCTCACTCTGTTCGCCCAGGCTGATATGCAGCAGCGCAATCTTGGCTCACTACAACCTCCGCCTACCGAGTTCAAGTGAGTCTCCTGCCTCAGCCTCCTGAGTAGCTGGGATTACAGACGTGTGCCACCACGTCCAGCTAGTTTTTGTATTTTTAGTAGACATGGGGTTTTACCATGTTGGCCAGGCTGGTTCTGAACTTCTCACCTCCAGTCATCCGACTGCCTTGCCCTCCCAAAGCACTGGGATTTTAGAAGTAGGTCACTGCACTGGACTAAAGTTTATTTAATTAAAATTGTACATATTTATGGTATATGACATGATGTGAAATGCGTATACATTTCAGAATGGCTAAATGGAGTGAATTAACATATACATTACCTCACATGCTTATTTTTGTGTGTGGTGAGGACACTTAAAATCTCTCAGTGATTTTTACCCTACTGTACAAGACATCTCTTGACTGTATTCCTGCCATCTAACTGCAACCGTGTAGCCTTTGACTAACGTCTCCCCGGTCCTTCGGCTCCAGGCCCTGGTAACCACTGTTCTACTCTCTGCTCTCATGCAGTCACCTCTTCACCTGCCATCTTTTTTTTTTTTTTTTGAGACAGAGTTTCGCTCTTCTTGCCCAAGCTGGAGTGCAATGGTGCGATCTCAGGTCACGGCAACCTCCGCCTCCCAGGTTCAAGTGATCCTCCCGCCTCAGCCTCCCCAGTAGCTGAAACTACAAGTGTGCACCGCCATGCTCAGCTAATATTTTAATTTTTTTTTTTAAGACAAGAGTTTTGCTCTTGTTGCCCAGGCTAGAGTGCAATGTCATGATCTCGGCTCACTGCAACCTCCACCTCCCAGGTTCAAGAGATTCTCCTGCCTCAGCCTCCCGAGTAGCTGGGATTACAGGCACCCACCACCACACCCAGCTAATTTTTGTATTTTTAGTAGAGACAGGGTTTCACCATGTTGGCCAGGCTGGTCTTGAACTCCTGGGCTCAAGTGGTACCCCTGCCTTAGCCTCCCAAAACGCTGGGACTAGTGGCATGAGCCACTGTGCCCAGCTGTGTTGGAAGCAATTTGTTACAGACCAATATATAATTAGAAAAGCTGATTGCCAGCCAGATGTGGTGGCTCACCCCTGTAATCCCAGCACTTTGGGAGGCTGAGACGGGCAGATCGCGAGATCAGAAGATTGAGACCATCCTGGCCAACATGGTGAAACCCCATGTCTACTAAAAATAAAAAAATAAAAAAAAAAATAGCTGGGCATGGTGGCACACACTTATAGTCCCAGCTACTCGGGAGGCTGAGGAAGGAGAATCGTCTGAACTCAGGAGGCGGAGATTGCAGTGAGCCTCGATTGTGCCACTGCACTACAGCCTGGGCGATAGTGCAAGACTCCATCTCAAAAAAGAAAAAAAGAAATGCTGATTGCCACAGGGGTGTGGGGGGAGGGTATGGGAACAGTGGCTGGTAACTCATCTCCACCCCATCCCTGTAGACTCCCCGCTTTCTGTCCCCCTGACACCCCATCCATTAGCCAGCCCTGTCCATTCCTACTCCAAAACCCACCCAGAACCCACACCGCCTTCCCCACCTGCACTGCCTCCAGCCTGGGGCAAGTCATCCTTGCTGTCATCTGAATTGAAGCAAAGGTCTCTCCTCCCTATCAATCTCTATCCAGGGGGATCTCTTCAGCCAGTGCAGGCTTTTTTCTTCTTTAGAGACAAGGTCTCACTCTGTTGCCCAGGAGGGAGTGAAGTGATGTGATCATATCTTACCGCAGCCTCAACCTCCTGCGCTTAATTCCGACTCAGCCTCCAGAGCAGCTAGACTACAGAGGCATGCCACTACGCTCAGCTAATTTCTTTTTCTTTTTGAAATGAGGTCTCACTCTGTCATCCAGGTTGGAATACAGTGGTGGGATCTTGGCTCACTGCATCCTCTATCTCTTGAGTTCAAGTGATTCTCCCGCTCAGCCTCCGGAGTAGCTGGGATTACAGGTGTGCACCACCATGCCCGGCTAATTTTTGTATTTTTAGGAGAGATGGGGTTTCACCATGTTGGCCAGGCTGGTCTCAATCTCTTGACCTCAGGGGATCCACCTGCCTCAGCTTCCCAAAGTGCTGGAATTACAGGCGTGAGCCACTGCACCTAGCCTTCAAGGCAAATTATTTCTCAACAATAGTAATAGCAGCATTTGTCTTAGGAATCCTCAAAACATCTGTAGGCACATGCTATAATCAACCCATTTTCTTATTTATTTATTATGTATTTATTTTTATATAAAAGACGGGGTTTCACCATGTTGGTCAGGCTGGTCTGTAACTCCCGACCTCAGGTGATCCGCCTGCCTTGGCCTCCAAAGTGCTTGGATTACAGGCGTGAGCCAACGCACCCGGCCAATCAACCCATTTTCTAGATGTGGAAACAGACTGAGATCAATCCAGTAGAATTTCAATTTCAATTTCTTTCATTCATTCATTCATTCATTAGAGACTGAGTCACCCAGGCTGGAGTGCAGTGGCGAGATCTTGGCTCACTGCAACCTCTGCCTACCAGGTTCGAGTGATTCTCCTGCCTCAGCCTCTCATGTAGCTGGGATTATGAGCGCACACCACCACACCCAATTTTGTTTTTTATTTTTAGTAGAGACGAGGTTTCACCATGTTGGCCAGGCTGCTCTCGAACTTCTGATCTCAGGTGATCCGCCCACCTTGGCCTCCAAAGTGTTGGGATTACAGGTGTGAGCCACAGTCTCACTCTGTCACCCAGCCTAGAGTGTAATGGCATGATCTCAGCTCACTGCAACCTCCGCCTCCCGGATTTAAGCCATTCTCCTGCCTCAGCCTCCTGAGTAGCTGGGACTACAGGTGCCCACCACCATGCCCGGCTAATTTTTTTTTTTTTTTTGGAGATAGGATCTCACTCTGTTGCCCAGGCTGGAGTGCAGTGGCGCTATCTCCACTCACTGCAACCTCCGCCTCCTGGGCTGAAGCAATTCTCTGCCTCGGCCTCCCAAGTAGCTGGGATTACAGGCATCTGCTACCACGTCTGCCTAAATTTTTGTATTTTTAGTAGAGACAGGGCTTCACCATGTTGGCCAGGCTGTTCTTGAACTCCTGATCTCAAGTGATCCACTTGCCTCAGCCTCCCAAAGTGCTGGGATTGCAGGAATGAGCCACCGCGCCTGGCCCTTTATGTGGATTTTTTTTTTTTTTTTTGGAGACTACAGGTGTAAGCCATTGTTCCTGGCTTTTTTTTTTTTTTTTTTCTTTTTGAGACGGGGTCTCATTATGTTGCCCAGGCTGGTCTCAAACTCTTGGCCTAAAGCGATCCTCTTACCTTAGGCTCCTGAGTGGTTGGGAGGTTGGGATTACAGGCTCTGGCCACTGCGCCTGGCTCCAGGTAGGTTTTATTCCTATCCTCATTTTATAAATCAGGAAACTGAGGTTCAGAGAAGTTAAGTAACATGCCCAATGTCACACAACGAATAACTATGAAGCCGGGATTTGAACCCAAGCCCTCGGATTCCAGAGCCTAAGATTGTGAGTTCAGGTAAGTAATGCCATGTCAGCTGACTATAAGACAGATGATGGTAAACAACACGAACCGTGGGGCCCGGCAAGCTGGCTCACACCTGTAATCCCAGCACTTTGGAGGCCAAGGCAGGTGGATCACCTGAGGTCAGGAGTTTGAGACTAGCCTGGCCAACGTGGTGAAACCCAATCTGTGCTAAAAAAACAAAAATTAGCCAGGCGTGGTGGCGTATGCCTGTAATCCCAGCTACTCGGGAGGCTGAGGTGGGAGAACCGCTTGAACCCAGAAGGCAGAGGTTGCAGTGAGCCAAGATCGCAGCACTGTACTCTAGCCTGGGTGACAGAGACTACACTTAAGAAAGAAAAAAAAAGTTGGGTGCAGTGGCTCACATCTGTAATCCCAGCACTTCGGGAGGCGGAGGTGGGTGGATCACCTGAGGTCAGGAGTTCGAGACCAGCATGGCCAACATGGTGACATCCCATCTCTACTAAAAATACAAAAATTAGCTGGGTATGGTGGCGGATGCCTGTAGTCCCAGCTACTCGGGAGGCTGAGGCAGGAGAATTGCTTGAATCTGGGAGGTGAAGGTTGCAGTGAGCCGAGATGGCGCCATTGCACTCCAGTCTGGGCAACAAGAATGAAACTCCATCTCAAAAAACAAAGAAAGAAAAAACCAAAGAAACACCAGGGACCATGAGTTGATGGGTGGGATGCTGACAGGTGGCCAGGGAAGTCCCTTCTGAGGAGGTCCCTTCTCAGAGGCCTGAATAAAGGGAGCGCAGAGCTATGGGAATATTAAAGAGAACTGGCCGGGCGCGGTGGCTCACGCCTGTAATCCCAGCACTTTGGGAGGCCAAGGCGGGTGGATCACTTGAGATCAGGAGTTCAAGACTAGCCTTCCCAACATGGTGAAGCCCCGTCTCTACTAAAGACACAAAAATTAGCCAGGCATGGTGGCCTGCACCTGTAATCCCAGCTACTCAGGAGGCTGAGGCAGGAGAATCACTTCAACCTTAGAGGCGGAGGCTGCAGTGAGCTGAGACTGTGCCACTGTACTCCAGCCTAGCAAGACTCCGTCTAAAAAAATAAAATAAAATAAAAATAAAGAGAACAGCCAGTGGGAAGCCCCAGAAATGGGTGCGCACTGTGTGTGTCTGGGGTGCAGTGAGGGACCCGTGTGACTGAAGCAAAAGTCTAGGGATTACTGCACCCACTTCGCACGTGTGACCTCCTTCCTCAATTATTCATAGAGCGACTCCTTCACAACAGTCTCACGACATAGGTTTGCTTAATTCTCCTCCCTTGACAATCGGGGAAACTGAGGCTCAGGGTGGCTAACTGAGCTGTCAAGAGGACACACAGCCAGAAAGCAATGGAGCTCCAATCTAAACCCAGGTAGCCTGACCCCACTGCCGAACCCCAAGGGAAACAAGAGAAACAACTTAGGGAGCAAATGCCAGCAGGCTGGAAGGGCTGCCTGGAGGAGGTGGATGTCATCAGACCTGGGGGAGGACCCTGAGGAGCAGGGAGGGAGGGAGCTGCTGTTCACCACCGCACAAAAACATGTTTCTGGGGCGGTTCTTGGAAGGCAGATTTCCAGGCGCCTGCCTCCAACGTGGCCCAGCCTCCCGCTCCCCCAGGCCCTCTCTTCCCAGAGGGAAGGCGACAAGAGGCGCTTCATTAGCGCCTCTGAGGCCCCAGCAGCCCCGGGAGGATGAAAAGCGCCTAGGAGGGGAGCCGTCCTAATTTTGGCACACCTGGCAGGGGGCCCAGGGCCACTGAAAGGGATTCAGCTGGGGCCGGCTGGGCAGGCCGGTCATTGTTCCCGCTAGAACCGCGGTCAGGGCTTCAAATGCAAAACCGGGCTGAGGGTGGGGGGTGCGCCGGTGGCCTCTGCTCTTCCTTTAATAGACCAAAGGACTCCGGCGGCTTAGCTCTTTTTCCTAATTTAAAGATATTTTCAGGCGTTTGGGAGCTCCCCTACGGCGAAGCAGGAAGGCTGGGAAGTGGGGGGCCTTGAAACTCTCTTCGAGGTTGTCCGCGGAGGATGGAGAAAAAGGCGTGGTTGGGGGGGGCTGAGGTGGGTCTGGGGCCGCGGGTGGGGCGCTGGGCAGGTAAGGAGACCCGTGTTGCGTTCTCAGCTCTCCTCTGCCCTAGTTTCCCTCTCTGGAACCTCTGCCGGTTTCCGTCCCCAGCAGGTAGGACGGGGGCAGAGGTACCCAAACGGCAGTTTCTTCCCAAGGAGCTCTCTCGGGTCAACTCTGGAGGCCATCACTTGGGAGGCGGATGGAGGAGGCTTGATCCCTCTCAGCCTGGCAGCCGTGGTGCCAAGGCGGGAAGGAGGGTAGGGAGGCAAGCCAGTGGGGTGCAGCCGCCTCCATGCCAGAAGCTGGGGGCTCCCTGGATCATCTCCCCGGCGGAAGGGTGCACGGGGAGCAGGAGCAAGAACCAAGGGGCCCCGCTGGAGGGGGGCCTGGGGCTAGGGGCCGTGGCGGGGGTTTCTATTCTCTCCTGGCCACGCTGCCCTTTCGGACTTTTTCTCCCCTTTCCTTCCCCTTTTGCCCACCTCCAGGCCCCAGCGCCCCCCACTCCCAACCCCCCGGCCTGCTCTCCTGCCTCCCGCGTGCCACCTCCTTGGGCTGCGTTTCTCTTCTGTCC
>PVKV010004052.1:85307-134216 GCA_004027835.1 Alouatta palliata | reverse complement strand
GTTTTCTTTGATGTGATCACATTTAATTGATATATACCAATGTGTATATTTCTAGTTTTTTTGTCAACTTGATTTCTTTGACCTGAATTTCTGCATTTCTCCCTCACTAATGTTGATGCTTTACAGTGATACATTTTTTACTTAATTTTATTATCATTATTATTTCACATTATCTGATTACACTCTTAATCTCAACTTTTAGTTCCATAAATATTTTCAAAGTCTGTGCATGATGACCCCATGATATATGACCCTGTTGGTTGACTCTATTGACTTGATTTTAAACATAGTATCTTCTCTCCTGTGTTACTATTAATTTTTGTTTAAATGCCTAGTACTTTATATGAAAATATTAAAAATTCTTTGAGGCCTAGAATGATACTATATTCCTCTTGAGAGAATTTGTTATTTCTTCTGTCAACATCTAGGTATAGCAACAATCTCAAAACACCATAAAACAATTTCCGAGATTTATACATTTTGGCCTTGTCTGGAGCCACGTAGTTCCACTTCACCCCTGGTGCTCACATTGCCTTTCGGAGACCTAATTCAAAGATTGACTTTAACCAGAAAAACCATTCTTGGTTAACTATAGAATCCCTTTTTTCTTTCTTTCTCTCTCCAGAAAGTTATGAAAAGTAATGATTTTTTGCTTGGTTTGTCAGTCATTCAGCTGATTGTTCTGAATTGGCAGACATCTTTGGGTAAGGAATGATTTCATACATAAAGCTTACATCTCTTCTTTTTCTCTTAGATTTAGATTAGATACAATTTTTCTTTCTTCTTCTCTTCAGTCCCTTCAGGTGTCTTAATTATTCACCATGGAAGGGTTGATGAAAATTTTCTAGCTCACCAGTACCAAAAATGAAATCTCCCTGAGTGAATAACTTTTCACTATTATTTATATTTGACTAAATGTATAAACTAAAATAGTATATCAAAAATAATATTTAAAAAAAATAAAAGCTGGAGGGTACAAAATACAGAGTTTACTTTTAAAATAGAATTAAAATAAATATTTAGTTTTAATAAAATGAAACAAATTCTGGACTGTAAAAATAACACCATTTTTCTTTGTGGAATTCATATGGCAATTTTATACATTTGACAAAGGTCAATTAAATTACCCTTAGCTCTGATGTTCCCTGCTGTGTGAAGATACCAGTAAATTATAACTTTTTTTCTGATACTAAGGTAAACATACCCCCACTACACCACTTGTCAAGTGTTGTAAGAACAATGTGTGCCCTAAGCACTTTTCAGAATTCCTTCTAGTATTTAGTTGTATCCATATACATGTTAAATTTAAAATTTTGCTGTAAAAGTTTTAGATGATTTTAACATGTTAACTTTAAAATAAGTATAAATTTAACCTCATTTTTGAAAATATAAAAATCTATATGTACAAGATTACATTTTTAAACATTTAGACATTTATCAAATTTAACCTAATTTTTTTTGATATTTTGGAGTCAATTGTTTTTTTCCTGTAAACCTCAAATAATTTTATTTCAATGCTTAAAAAAAATAGAATTCCTTTAAAATAAATAGGAATATCTTTTCTTAATTTTAATATAATTGTTATAGCTTTAAATTTCCTCACACAGAAAAATGACTGAAGAAAAAAAATCTGTCATAAAATG
The DNA here is from genome assembly GCA_004027835.1 of Alouatta palliata. Lineage (NCBI taxonomy): Eukaryota > Metazoa > Chordata > Mammalia > Primates > Atelidae > Alouatta > Alouatta palliata. The sequence goes on along the minus strand of PVKV010004052.1, from coordinate 132,573 downwards.
TATATCCCACATGTTATTCCACAAGTGGGATATTTCAATCACTCAATGACATGTTTCAGTCAAACAGTACTTTGCCGTTTCAGCTGAGTCACAGAGAGTTTTTGTTAAAATATTTCAGAATAACTTTTTTTATTAATGACTTATTGACAGTAACTACACTCCTCTTTGAAAAACCCTAATTAGAACAGACATTTTTAAGAAGCATTTGAACACAAAATATACCACTGAGTCACTGATCACAATAAATCATATCAGGATTGACTCATACGATTTGATAGTTGGAATTCACAGAAGACACACCTAATGGAAGTAGGAAAAAAAAGTGTTGAACAATTTAAACAAAATTTTAAGTGAAACCATTTAAAAATATCACTTTTCCATTTTTTAAAAATTTGTCTTTTAATGATGAAACATTTTCAAGAATAGACACAATTAATGTTACATGCCCATTAATTTGCTTTTCATACCAACAAGTGCAACAGTGTAAACTGTGATGTTTTTGATAGTAACCCAATATTTGAATTTGATTAATTTTTCCTTACATTTGTGAATGATATCATGATATTTACATATTTGACATTATAAAGTAATGAACCACATATGTTACTGTTTCATTATATAACTAACTGACTCAAATGTATCAGGGGAAAGGCTATCTTAAGAAATTTATTTCCCCAAAATGTAAGCATTTTTATTCATATGTACATTTGTACATGCATGTGCTCACACACATACTTCCGTGTAACTTTATTTCTACTAAAGTTTATTAAATTTTGAAAGAAGATATATGTTTATAATAAATTTCTATGTTTTTGCCAAAAAATCATTTTTGATTTCAAGGCAAAATTAGTTTTTCCAAATTAAAGATATATTTTACACTTTTTCTCAGCAGAGTAATATATGATATCCACTACATTGTGGAGCCATTAAAAATCAAAGAAAGTCATATTATTAACCAAAGATTAAACCACAAAGTAATGTAATCTAACTCTATAGGACTGGGTCAATTGTGATTTTGCAATGGCTTTTTAAATTTTTGAAATTAAATTTAAACTCTTTGTACAAGTTTTGTATTTCAAAGGTGGCAATTTGCATGTGCTCTGGTATCTTTGCCAATTCTAAGAAAAAGCTACCTATTTAAAAGTAAAATATTAATTTTATTTACCTAATTATAAATAAATTTTCAATCATGCATAACTTTTTATAGTAGAAAAATCGTATAGAAAGTTTTGGAATCCTCATAAACACACAAATTGAAGTTTTAAAATAGTTATGTGAAGACTCTTAAGCAAATAACATATATACTCAAAACATGGAATTTTTTTTTTAGTGATGGAGTTTCACTCTGTGCCCAGGCTGGAGTGCAGTGGCACAATCTCGGCTCACTACATCCTCCACTTCCCAGGTTCAACTAACCCTCCTGTCTCAGCCCTTCTAGTAGCTGGAATTACAGGCATGTGCCACCATGCCTGGCTAATTTTTGTATTTTTAGTAGAGATGGAGTCTCGCCATCTTAGGCAGGCTGGACTTGAACTCCTGACCTTGGGTAATCCACCTGCCTCGACCTTCCAAAGTGCTGCAATTACAGGCGTGAGCCATAACTCCTTGCTAAACATGAATATTTAGGATTAAAAGTCATTTTATTTGATTTGCATTTCTCTAATGACCAGTGATGATGAGCATTTTTTCATATGTTTGTTGGCGATGTGGAGAAATAGGAACGCTTTTACACTGTTGGTGGGAGTATAAATTAGATCAACCATTGTGGAATACAGTGTGGTGATTCCTCAAGCACCTAGAAATAGAAATTCCATTTGATCCAGCAATCCCATTACTGGGTATATATCCAAAGGATTATAAATTGTTCTACTATAAGGACACATGCACACGAATGTTCATTGCAGCACAGTTTACAATAGCAAAGACCTGGAACCAACCCAAATGCCCATCGACGATAGACTGGACAGGGAAAATGTGGCACATATACACTATTGGATATTATGCAGCCATCAAAAACGATGAGTTTGTGTCCTTTGTAGGAACATGGATGAACCTGGAAACCATCATTCTCAGCAAACTGACACAAGAACAGAAAACCAAACACCGCATATTCTCACTCATAGGTAGGTGTTGAACAATGAGAACACATGGACACAGGGAGGGGAGCATCACATACTGGGGTCTGTTGGGGGGAAACGGGAGGGATAATGGGAGTAGGGAGTTGGGGATAGATAGCATGGGGAGAAATGCCAGATATAGGTGATGGGGAGGAAGGCAGCAAATCACACTGCCATGTGTGTACCTATGCAACAACCTTGCATGTTCTTCACATTTATCCCAAAACCTAAAATGCAATAAAAAATATATATATATATTTTTTAAAAAGTCATTTTAGAGCTGGGCACCATGGCATGTACCAATAGACCCAGGTACTTTTGAAATGGGAGGATTGCTTGGGTCCAGGAGTTCAAGTACAGCCTGGATAACATAGTGAGATCTTATCTCTGGAAAAAAAAATAATTTTACTTTAAATTGGTTAGCTATTTGCTTATTCTGTATTTATTTACATTATATAAATGCAGATATCCAAATGTAAAAATATTAATAAATTTATGTAACATTTTATTCAAGAAAACTTGCTGATTTCTTCTTCAGCAAATGAAGTGCCACAGTGAAGAACAATTTATCCTGTACAGTCTATCTTACTGAGTTAGGTACATTTTATTGCTACTAATTTTATATCTATGGTACTCTAAAATACGCAATAAATTATATTGATTTCAAGTTGCCTAACATATACAGTAAAATAACCATTCACTCACATATCCTGATTAACCCTGGAAAATCTGCAAAATGGCTCTGGCATAAACTAAAAGTAATTTCGGATCACTTAATCCTTTATAAGTTGAAAAATACTTGCAGGATTTAAGGAATGTAGCTTTCAAAGAAAAATAATCAAATCTATCTATTTTACTGGTTTGATGCAATTTTTCACTGATGCTGATAATTTTAAAAATTGACATCAGTATGACTGGGAAATCAATGCCAGTGAAATATTTTATGTATAATTTAACTTCTATCTCCCCTAGATTTTGAAAGTTTTAATACCTATGTTGTCATTTTATCTGATTCTGTTGATCTAGTCAAACATTAAAAGGCAAATTAAAGTGACTGAATGGTTTGAGAATGTCTTCAAACGTTCTCAAACAGGTTCCTTGATGAATTAATGCAGAATGTTTTACACTGAAATAGAATTTTATGTAATTATTTTTAGTAAAATAGAATTGCAGGTGAAAATGTTAACAAATCCTTATAATAATGACTTACATTTGTTTAACGTTTCATGATTTTCACAGTACTGTGACATGTGAGTGATTAAATTTGCTAACTATTCAGCAAAAGAACTCATTTGGAGATAATATTACAGATCCCCGTACTTCTCCCAAATTCAGGGCGCTAATGTTAAATTCTCTATATAAAGAAGTTCACTCTAATAGTCTATATTATACTAGAACTCTTGCAAAGGCAATAAATGCATCCTAGATATTACTGCACACAAGTAAGAGCCAAAGCCAATGAGAAAATATGTTTTCTGTTTAAACTTTGGCATACCTTAACAAGATCAAGTTCCACTCTTTAAATATGTAAATTGAGTGCAAATCATATCATAGGTTTGATTATCATTCTTCCTATTACTTACTATTTAAGGAGTACATAGTATATGCTAAACACTCTATACATTATCTTTCATTTCCAGAACATAGCAGAAAGCAGGTGTTGTAACTTGATTCATACAGGTGGGGAACTTGAAAAGAGTACAGTATGTGTCCCAAGTTACAGTAACAGTGAATGGATGAACTGGGGTTTGTATGAAAATTGACCAGCCACTTAGCCCACAATATTTCTACTAAACCAATCTGTGTCTCAATTATTTCCGCATTATTTATTTTACTTATGACCCTTCTGATGATAGAAAGTAGCAGTTACAAGACACAATTCTTGTTTATATAGTACTTTGCAGACAAATATGTGGTTGAGATTGTTGCCCTTTAAGGGTCAGTATTCCATGATGCAAGAGGCAAAACAAAATTTCTTAAAAAAAAAAAGAAAAAAACTTCTTTACTGTTAAATAAATAAAATTCACAGGTAGGTGCAGTTTAAAAATGCAACACATATTTTGGTAAATGCTGTGTCTTTGAACATATTATTTTTGTTCCTGAACATCTTAAAAATTATATGTATTCTGCAATTAAAGAGCATATTAGAAACACAATATTAAAATCAATCTTAGTCTATTTTTGTTGCTCTAACAGAATACCAATGACTTTGTAATTTACATGGAACATAAGTTAATTTTTAATTATGGTTTTTTTTTTTGAGACAGAATTTTGCTCTGTCACGCAGAATGGAGTGCAATGGCACAATCTTACCTCACTGCAGCCTCTGCCTCCTGGGCTCAAGCGATTCTCCTGCCTCAGCCTCCTGAGTAGCTGGGATTATAGGTGCCCACCACCACACCAGGGCAAATTTTTGTATTTTTACTAGAGATAGGGTTTCACCATGTTGGATAAGCAGACCTGGAACTCCTGACCTCAGGTGATCCATCCATCTTTGCTTCCTGACATGTTAGGATTACAGGTCTGAGCTACCGTGCCTGGCCAGAAAGTATGTTTATTTAGCTCATGGTTTGGGGTCTGGAAAACCCATTGGCATGGCACTGGCCTCAGGTATGGGACATCTTGCTGCTTTATAATATACAGTGGGCATCTTATGGTGAGAGGACAAGAGCATGCTAGCTCAGTCTCTCTCCCTCTTCTTATATAAACACCAGTCCTATCATGTGGTCCTCACTCTGATAATCTTAACCATTCCTAATTACCTCCTGAAGGCCTCAACTCCAAATGTCATCAATATATAAATTTGGAGATTAACTTTCCAACCCATGATATTTGGAAGACATAGTCACATCATAGAAAAAGCATTGCATTTCATGTATTATCTCTACTAATTCCACTTGTCTCAAAAGCTCCATTGAATGCTTGCCATATCCAAACACATGCATTGCTTTAAGAGCTACCACAACAAGTAATATACAGATAGGGTCTGTAGTTTTGAAATACAATTATCAAAACATTGACTCACCAGAAGATGAATGTTAAGACTGAAGAAATTGATGTTAGGTTGGTTCAAAAGTAATTGTGTTTTTTTGTCATGAAAAGTAATGGTAAAAACTTCGATTATGTTTGTACCAAGTTAAATAGGTTAATTTTTATTTTTGTCAATATTTGGATATTTGAGCTATCATCCATGTACCAGCCAAGATAGTTATTTAACTTTTGTACAGCATGTTTCAATATGCTCAAAGTACCCGGAGATAATGTGGGTTTGTATGTTTATTAAATCTAGGCACATGTTATAATATTTTACACATATTATGGCCCAATTTAAAAATGTAGTCTTTGAGTCTATTTGTTTCCAGCTACATATTATTTGAGTTTCTAATGTTTTTAAGGTTTTTAATTGGTGTCTAATATTTAATAATTAAGAATTTTAACACAAAAAAATGTGATTTTCTGATTTTCCTTGAACATTCAGAGATTATATACTTAAGGCTCTATATTTTGGCATGGTAAAAACTGGCTGGAAAAGAAGAGCTTACTCTGCTTTTATATGGACACCCAGGTCTCCATAGACCTCACCACTCTCTATCATTTTTATTTAGCTTCCCTAATTATTTATGCTATCTATCGTATGCAGGAAAAGGCACTTGAGTTTGGGATTCTTAAAGCAGAGAAGGGGGAATACATTAATCCTAGATTGATGGTTCCTCTGTACCTACAATAACAAAACTGAAAAGCCAATTCAGAATGGCACAATTAATTTCAAGCAATTTAACTGGATACCAGGAAATTCCAAGGTTGTATTGAAATGCTCTACACTCCTGTACTACTTGTGGTATTTGCATTGCCTAGCATACATAAAATTGCCAGGCTTGCAAAGGGACAGAAAAATATAATCTATATCAGGAACAAAATCAGTTAATGAAGTCATATTCCAAAATTAAAGATATGACAATATTAAAACAAGGAAATTAAACAGCTATTATAAATGTGCACCATATGTTCAATAAGGTAAAGGACAACCTCAATTTTATTTGTGAAAATTAAAAAGTTATAATTCCAAATGGAATTTCTAGAGATAAAAAGGCAATATCCTAAGTAAAAACTAAGCTACAATTTAAAGAAAAATGAACAGTAAACGATGGAGAAAATAAGTAGACTTGTAGATTCAGTTAGAACCAAGATGAGTAGCAAAAATGAAAGACACAGCAAAAATAATTAAACACTAAAAAAGAAACAACAGAAGACCATTGACCTTCAAATCAAAGCCAAAAATCCAATGAAATTTTATTTGAAATATTAGAATGAGAGGAGAGAGAAGAGGGGCAAATATTTGAAGAAAAAAAATGGTCAAAATATTTTGAAATATATTCAAAGCTATAAACACACAATTATAAAAATCTGGAGGAAGCCCAATCTGAAAAACTCTATTGTTACACACCAAGTGATGGCATAGATGACTGAAAAACAATGCTTAGAAAAAAATTACAGCAGACTAAGAAAATAAAGACATTGTGCACAGAGAAACAAAGAGAAGAAAAACAGCAAATTCTCCTCAGAAACTTACAAGCCAGAAGACAACAGAATGCAATTATTAAAAAGAAAGAAAAAATAAAAAGCTTCCAGGTAAAATTCTACACCTGAAAAAATTTATATGACAAAATGAGAAGATTCTTAGTTAAACAATACGTCAGATAATTTCTTTTAAAATAAATGCTAGATGGATATTTGTATTTGTAATGAAGATTGCCAGAATGGAAACTATCTGAGTAAATGTAAAATCACATTTTCTTGTTTTTAATCTTCTTAAAAGATGACTATTTTTCAACCAAAATAAAAGCATTGTAATTTGTTACTTACATATTGAAGTAATATGTATGGCAAAAATAGGACAAAAATAGAAGTGAAAAATGTAAATATACTGTTATAATGTTCTTAGAATATACATGAAGTAGTTTACCACTTCAAGTTCTATGTAAGTTTAAGATAGATACTGTAAACAGTGTATCAACAACTAAGAAAATTAAGACATGTAACCAATCAGCTAATATTGATCTAAAGTGAAATTATTAAAAGGAATACAAATTCAATTCATTAAAGAGATGAAGAAACCACAAAAGGAACAAACAAAATTGGACAAATAGGAAAGAAATAATCTGATGAAATATATACAATTACCATTCATTGTGAATATATAATTACATTAAATTGAAATTGTTCAAACACTAAATAAAATAAAAATGAAATATTTTGATTTTAGAAAGAGTAAATCTGTGCTCCCTAAAATATGAAGACATAGAATAAAAATAAAAGAATGAAAATGTTCACAGTACAAACGTGAATTAATGAAAGCTGCAGTGGATTAAGTATTGTTATCAAAAATGGATTTCAAAATGTGTAAGATTATTAGTTATTGAAGAGAGACATTTCAATATAATAAAGAACTATTTCAGATAAGTTAATAATCATGTATTTGTCTTTACCTAAAATCAGATATTTAAATACATGAAGCACAAATTCTTTAGAAATAAAAGAGATCAATTTTTTTTAAATTAACAATTATTCATTGAAAATGTCAACATCTACAAATACTTGAAGAAAACACAAAAGGCAAGCTGATACTAGTTGATATTTATAACCAACACTAACCCTCTTGAAGAGCAATTTTTATTTTCAAATGCATATAGTATGTTTACCAAGATAGACTATGCTCTCAACCAAAAAGCAAGTGTCAACAAATTTAACAAGAAAGATTTACATCGATTAGAAATAAATTAAAAATCAATATTGGAAAGATTGAAATCATTGATACATAAAGTTTAAAATTAATTACATGCTGTGAAATATATATATTTAATTAAAATTGCCAAAATCTAAAACAACCCAGTTATCCTTCAGCTATCAAGTGGATAAACAAATCTTGGGTTAATAATATGTATATAATATAATTTTTGGAGGGTTATATAATTTTGAGTTATTGTTATAATTATGGTGTTAATATCAATAACTATGACTTAAATATAAAATAATGATTTGGGGTTATTAATATAAATAATAAGTATGTGATTTACTGTCAATTATACCAATTATTATTTAGCAACCAAAAATATTCTACTGATATACACAACACTATAGGTGTATCAGAAAAGTATGATGCTGAACCAAAGATGCTGGATATAGAACAGTTCATATATGACTTCATTTATTTTAGATTATACAAAAAATTGTAACCATAGAAAAGGAAAACATCAGTGGTTGCCAAGGTCCAGGAGGAAATGTGATAGCAAAGATGTAGAAGGAAAATTTCGGTGTTGATGGAAACATTCTACATCCTAAATGTGATGATGGTGCACACCTGGACCATTTCTCAATACTTATCCAATTGTACACTTGAAAACAGTGATTTAAAATAAATTTTAACAAGTTGATTTTAGAACACCATTTAAACAATAATCAGTAAGACAAATAGCCACATATTCATGTTCATAGTCAATACCAAAGTTTAACTTTATCCCTTAGTAAGTGAGGTTGACTATTGTCTTGAGTCCTCTATGTTTTGCCTTAGGGAGGTGGACTGTTCATAGTAACCTTTTTCATCTTAGAGGCTCCTGGAAACTCCTAACATAGAGGCATTAGACTCAACAATATGGACACAAAGTGTGTTGGAGAACATGTGCAGTTATTTTCCATCTCCCATTTGGATAAACTCTGCTCTTTAAATTTTTATTTTATTTCCCCTTTAAGTCCATGTTGCTAATTAACATTTCTTGAATATCAGCCTGTAGGTTTTGAAGGATATTCAGCACTCAATTAATTTTTCAAAATCATTCTTACATATCTCTCCTAGCTCTAGCTTCTTCCAAGAGGACGATTTTTACATCAATGGAAGGAAGTGCATTATCTCAATTAACAATTGAACAATCAGAGTCCTCTGCTCTTTGGCTCAGTACACTTCAGCAAAGGGCATTACATTCACACTTCATCCTCTGCCTGTCAGCAAGCAAGTTATTTGTGAGAGTTCAATAACCCCCAACCAATTTCAGAGATACAAAACATACAGTGAGATTTGAATTGTGCAAATATGGTATCACTATCATGCGAAACAGATAAACTGAGATGTAAAGGGTCTTGTTCAGAGTCAGCAGGTAAGAAAGTGCTGAAATCTAACCAAATGAAGATCTACCTTCCAATTTACTTTTATTTTTAATATACCATATTGCTAGATAGTCACTTAATAAAATAAAGTATATTCTTTCTAAGATGTCGGGCACTAATTATTTCACTGAATAACCCATCTACCCTTTACCTACTATTTAGAAATCCTAGGAATTAGTAAATCTAGACCAAAATAAAAACTATTAAAATGTATAATTTTATTATTTAATGTAAGCCAAATATTAACAAATTCATTATTATATCCAAGGGTGTATTTATAATAATCGAAATATTTTTCTTCCCTATATATTTGTATGTTACTGTATATGGAATATGTTCACTTTAAGGTCTAAAAGAATGAGCGATAGCAAGAAACACTATCCTCTAAATTGTGAATCAGTTGTTTCATCCATGCTGACATAAAATTTGTCTATTAGTTTCTCTAACTTTAAAACAATGCCATGTTTAATTTCCAAGAGATATGAAAGGACACTAAGCCATAATATTGGGACACCAGTGTCAGCAACTTGAAAGTGTCAAACAAAGAACTTGTGAAAGGGAGCTTAGCTACTATTCATGAAGGCTATACATGTTTTTCTATTGACTCCAAATGATCTTTTAATTCTTTTTTCTGTGTTGCCCAGGTTCCAGTGCAGTAGCTGTTCATCATTGCTATCCCAGCACACTGCACCCGCAAATTCCAGGGCTTCAGAGAGTCTCCTGCCTCAGTCTCTGGAGTAACTGAGACTACACGTGTGCACCACCTCACAGCTCCAAACGCTCTTCACAGATTGAAATCTCCACATTTTTGAAATAAAAAATGAGCTGAGCAAAGCATCTGGTATTGAAATGCATCTGCTTTCTGACAACAGACAATTCATTGTTATTCAAATGCCACATCTATTTTTTTTTAATTTGTAGTACTATTTTTCTTTCTTTTGACAGGCCTCAGGATGAAATGTGCATGTGTATCAACAACATAAAAATATCTGGAGTTGAATTTAAAGAAAAAAATTTAAATGCAATGAACTATCTTTAAAATTTAACTTCAGCAAAATAACAAAGGCGATGTTCCCAGCTTTTTCATAATTTTTCATTCTGTGGTCCTTTCCTGACTGTCCTGCTTTCAGTTAGAATTTTTTATTTTTTATACAAGCCAATTAAATTTGACATGACAATCTCTTTTCCATCACAACTGACCAAGCTTCTGAGAGATGGAAAAATGATAATGGAATAATTAGAAATTAAGCTATATAAATTGAATTATTTTCTAACTTCAAGATTTTTTAACAATTTTTGGCAGTGTTCATATCTAAATAGCTCTTGGAGTGTCTGACCAAACACGTTCCCTTCTCTGCAAAATTTTCATCTCCCATGTTCACATCACTCCTGAGACAGTTGAATTTCATAACCCTTACATGTTTGAGAAACAAGCCATATGCACTTTCCTCCAATAACTTTCTCCACGCAAGCCACAAATAAAGGATCAGAGAGGGGTAGGTAGGTTACAGATTACCTAATACAACCAAATAGAAAACCACTCACAAACATTAGAAATTTCCACATGAATAAACTTTATTCATGTGTTGATTGACGGGCATTTGTGTTGGCTCCACGATTTTGCCATTGTGAATTATAGGAGCTAAGCTATGAGGATGCAAAGGTATAAGAATGATAATATGGACTTTGGGGACTTAGGGGAGGAGCATTGTGGGACTGAGGGATGAAAAACTACAAATATGTTGCAGTGTATACTGCTCAGGTGATCTGTGCACCAAAATCTCACAAATCACCACTGAAGAACTTACGAATGTAACCCAATACCACCCGCACCCCAATAACTTATGGAAAAATAAAATACAATCAACTTTAATTAGTTAGAACTAAGGTTTAAAGTTATTTAGATACAGTTCTAGAGTGTCTATGTCAAAGTCAAATTTTGAAGCCCTATTAATTGAAAAGAGTACACACTAAAGAATCTGGATTTAAAAAATGAGAAAGATAATTATTCTGAAGGAAACGAGATACTGAAAAATGAAACTTAGTTTTTCTGGTAGTTTTCAGTTTCTTTAGTTGTTAAGTCTGCTATGGCAATTGAGTTTAAAGAAATGTGCCGGTTTCTTTGTAATAAATTCCCCTTTACTAAAGCTAGTTTAGACTTGTTTCTCTTTTTGTTAAGAAATTATTTAGAAAAAAAAAATAAATACTTTGTTTCTTTTCAAAAATTTTTTGGCTTTTTTATGTTTCCCATATTTTAAGCTTTGAGCATTTTAAGTTTATTCTGTTTGCTTACTGCTAAATAATTAATTCCATTTCCTAGCCTTGAGAATGTCGCTAGGGAACAGAATGTTTGCAAGTTAAGAAGATTAAAATCTTCCTTTACTTGAAGCTATAAAAAAGTGAACATATAACTTGAAGCTACATAACCTTCAAACAGTTTAATCTGATAAAGTGTTATATTAAGAACATTCTCCAATTCCCAACCTTATATTTTGTTTAGTGTGAAGGCATGTACAAAAATATACAATATTGTTTTGCTTTTTATCACAAAATTGTCCTTGAAAATATTTATTTTAACATAATACTTTAAAAATTTAAATCTCAGTGAGTAATAGGTCCTGTAAAAAGAAACATTTAGATGTCATATGCTGTAATTATAATAATGTTCCTTGCTTAATTATATTACACTGTTAATAAATGTTTAAACCACAACTATTAACTTCTAAAAAGTATGCATGCTTGCAAAATATCTTTGTTGAAGTAGTGAAATTAGATAATTTCTTCTTCTACTGCACACTTAAAGGTAAAATAAAACATATGACTCTCTTGGCTTCATTAGTCTAAACTCAAGGAAATAGTTTTAAAAGTTTTCTTTTGTTTATATGAATATTTCACAATTCTTATGATTGGTATTCTATAACATTATTAGTTAATTTATTTTACTTTATAGAGAAAATATATTTATTAATTTTACAAATTTCTTAAAAATAATTTTGTAGCAAAGGCAGCAAATTTTTTTCACAGAAAAATTTGTGCAGACTCTGATGTGTCATTGTATTTAAACTGTGCATACACTGTTAACTGAAGTAAAGCAACCTTTTATTTGTAGGTTACAGTGTCTAAATAATCTTTCCAGATATTTGAGTTTTTGATTTCAATATATTTACTTATTGAGTAAAACTTATTTCTTATTTCTACTTTAAGGATACAGATGCAAAATTAATTGAGAAATGGGCCTTTATAGAAAATAGATCATGTGCTAAGCAAAATGCTGTGTAGTTAATTTTGCAATTTTAAAATTACTTTTTCTTTTCTTTTCCTCCCCCTCGCTCTCACCCAGACAGCAGCTCACTGAGTCTCCCAGGCTGGAGTGCAGTGGTGCAATCACCGCTCACTGCAGCCCCAACCTCCTGGGTTCAACAGATTCTTCTAGTCAGGCCCCAAGTAGCTGAGACTATACGCGCCCGTAACCATCCCTGGTTAAATTTTGTATATTTTGTAGAGATGGGGGTTTTGCTGTATTGCCAAGGCTGATTTCGAGCTCCTGGGTTCAAGGGGATTTGCGCAGCTCAGTGTCCCAAAGTGCTGGGATTACAGGCATAAGTCACCAACCCTGGCCTAATATTTTTTTATTTATTTTTCATTTTTTCTGTAGAGATGGGGTTTCACCATGTTGCCAGGCTGGTAAATCTCTTTTAATCATGCAAATAATTGTAATGGAAATTTTTAAAGATGAATTGCCTAAAATGAAGTGAGCTTGCCCCAGGTACACAGCCGGTATGTCCTGAATAGATTTTTAATTCATATTTTTATTTCATTTAATACATATACTTGCCATTAGGCTTTTTCTCATGAACTAATTAAAAAGTTCCCTTTTGTTTTCAATAATATTTGGATTTTCTATCTCCTAAACCAGTCAATTCTTTGAGCTTAATATTTGTGCCAATCATAATCATAAAATATTTGGTAAAAATATTAGACTCTTAAGGAAAACCTTCTGTGGAACCTACCTATTCTTGACATTCCACCTGTGTAGTGAGCTACAAATAAGTTAGCTATGTTCAAACCCCAAAATGGCACCCTGTCTTCTTCTCTGTCCTCTTGCTGTTGTGTTGTTTGCAAGATTGTCTCTTTCTGTCATTCACTTGTTTTACTTTTTAATTTTTCCTTTCTTACTATTGTTTTATTCTCATTTTTCCCCCCACATTTATTGTTCAAAAATATGATAACTTCGAGCTTTATCCATTGATCATGCGGCACTGTGAACATAGTTCTATCTTCACCTATTTCCATGATGTTTGCAGATTTTCTTGGACCCGGGTCACTCTGTTTGGTAATAAGCCTTGCTACATTTCAAATCAATCGCCTATTTAACCCCCTACATTTTACTATTGCTTCTGCAGCCTCATTTGTTAAATATGTTTTTATTTATTCAACTTGTTTATTCAATTAAAATTAAAGTAGATAATGGATATAAAATGCCCTTCATAACTCCATCTAAATAATAACTCTAGTTATTTGCTTTGATGCATGTTTATGCACATATTTACTGGTCCCTTCATATTGTGCACATAACTGTATATAATTCTTCCCAACATTGGAAGGTTTAATATCGTGACATGAAATTATATGACAAATATCACCTTAATAAGACCTTAAATACAATGGGACTCATGATTTGGTATGTTCCAGTAAAAGCAAAGGTGAAAAATTTGTAATTATCTATGGCATATTTTTATAAGGAATATTTACTTTTGTCTTGATTATATCTCAGGTATCATTTCCTTACAAAGCACCAAAGTTGACCTTAAAACTTGATGAAAAGGTAATATTGAAAGCAACTTAATTTATGGCAAGTGATATCTAAGCTTTCGTATATATCACCAACATTTTAAAATGTAATGAAGAAAGCATAAATGCCTTCAAATATTCTGAGCATTCTCAGTCTCTTAAGTTGACTCTAGGAGCTGGAAAAATCAAGTGTATTATGAATTTTTAACATGTAAATCACAGACAGATTTGGTCCTCAGAATAACCCATCTGGTACAGTTGAATGACACATAGTGGTGAAAATGTTATCAAGTTTTATATTTCAGTAATTTCACTGAGATTTGGTAGAAAACTATATAGTATATATTTCTTTATACTCATTCGGTGTCTAATTTAAAATCTTAGAGTATATATATCTTGCATACAAAAACATACTATATATGGTTTTAATAATAAGTAAGCAACATCTGGATATTTACCGGCAAATTTCTGAATTTTAATAATACCTTGACTGCTCAGTGTGTGTCTTTTAATTTTACATAATATCCACTTCTCTCTAGAAAGTTAATAACCTGAAATTAGTGTTACATATTGTCAATTTTTATAGTTTTACTGTTCATTTCTACCTATTTTTGAAATTTATGTAAATAGCATTGTGCGAAATATAATGATGGGGATTTGGAGACTATGATTATAAAGTCAATATTATCAATATTAAAATTGAAGAATTAATTTGCTGCATTTCACATATAAAATTATCCACTGTATGAATATACCACAAGCTATTTATATGCTACATTGTTGAATGACAACTGTTTTATGATCCTTCATTTATTATTACTGAAAATTTGTTACATTCTTGAACATTCATTCCAAGGCACATGGCAAGGAATTCTTTTCATAAGTATAGTTAGTTAAACGTACATATATCTTTAACTTCAATAATTAATGCAAAACTATTTTCTAAAGAGCTGTAACAATTTTCCTCCTAAGACCATACGGAGGAAACCCTTGTGTTGCGGACTATATTTTTCTGACAATTTGCTGAGAGTGAAATGTTGTATCATTATGGTTTTTAACTTGCAGTCTCCTAATCAGAAATGAGGTTGAACAATTTTTCATACATTATTGATTATTTGTTTTTCATCTTCTTCATAATGTCTACTAATATGTTTTTGTTCATTTTGCTAGTAAATTGTTCCTTTAATTGATTCATGGGAGATGTCTATATATTTCACATAACAATTATTTGCCTATTTTAAGTTTGTAGATATCTTCTAGTTGTGGTTTGTCTTTCTGCCAAATTTCCATAACATTTTGATGAAAATAATTTTAAATTTTATATAGTTGTAGTTTAAAATTTGACCCTTTATTCTAATATTTTCCTTCCACAAATTATAGCATGATTAGGATATTTTTATATATTATTTGGAAAAACATAACATTCACCAATAAATTATCTTTCTTGAATTGTTTTTTGTAACTGGAATAATGAAGGAACAAATGTCTATTTACTTTACATGGTTAATAAATTTTTCTGGTACCGTTTTCTTATTTTCCCACTCATTTTCAATAGCAGCTTAGTATTATATAAAGATGTAATAAGTATATGAACATTTTCTTATTGTTATACACAGATATCGCTGTGCCAAGAACATTGTTTTAAACATTGAGGCTGCTCAAATAATAGATGGATACCTAGTAGGTTATTCCTCACACTGTTGTCTTACTCTTCAGATTTTTAAGTCTATATTTGATAGCCATCTCTAGCACATATATTTTATAACTTTTTAAATTTCATTTTATTTTATTTTACCTTAGGTTCTGGCATACATGTGCAGGTCATGCAGGTTGTTGCATAGGTGCACACATAACCAGGTGGTTGGCTGCCTCTATTCTCCCTTTGACTATATCCAGCATTTCTCCCCATGTTATTCCTCCCCACCCCCCACTGTTTTAATTCACATTAATGCCACAAATCAAATGAAGGATAACAAATACCTTTAACTAACAAATGTTCATCTTATTAGCATTACATGTCTCTACATTAATTTTCATCTTCTTACATATTTTTCAGTAAAATTTTATGATTACCTAAATTAAGTTCTTTTAATTATTTTGTTCAGTATATTCCTAGTTAGATCATACTTTGTGATCATAAGTTATATTATTTTCAATTAAAATATGAAGCTTCTTATTGCTGATTTATAAAAATGAATGCTAAATATCTGACCTTAGAGAAAGGCTGCTCATGTCATTATTTAGCAGAAGAGAATACTCCAGAGATTTATTTATTTGCTTATAAAACTCTACTGCAGATTCCTTACTCTGAGTGATTCAACGACCTATTAATCGTTTGACAATCTATACTCCAGAAAGCCCAATGCAGTGTAAATAGAAAGACTTTATTTTTTAGCTTAAAAAAAGTGTTTTTGAAATCACATCAGATGGTTGTGAGTGAATCATATATCACAAACTGGGTTAGGCTAGGGAGAGGAGCAGACACTAGGTGGATTTATGTTTTGCCCAGCTTGGCTAGCATCACTTTAAAATTCAAAATTTGAAATTTCTGAGTTACACCTAACTTTATAAGTAACTTCACCTCAGGAGAAAGCAACATCATTTTTCACTGGAAAGAGGAGGTCAAGGAGAGATCCTGCACTGTACTTGACGTTTCTTCAATTGCAGTCTTCAGTCTCCACCACAGCTGAGTGACAGTGGTCATAAAGACACAGAATTTCACATTCAATAAGGACTTTCAGTACAAAATAAGTCTTTGGATTTATAGCTTTACCTTTCCTAGATTCAATAACTATGTAATTCATCAAATAGAGATTTTCTATTTGAAGATTAGAAAAGAAAAAAATGAAAGGCAATACTGCTGCCTCTGGTTTTATTTTCAAATTCAGGATCATATTAATTTACATAAATACTAGTGATATTTCAAACAGTGGAAACGTAATTGAATCTCATTAATCCCCATTGACTACTATGCAAGAGTGTCTAGTGGACTTCTCTCTTATACATCTATCTCTAACCTCAAGCCAACTGCCTACTGCATGATTGCCAGAGCAGTTCATGTTTTCTATTCACTTGTATTTAGAAAACAAACGCTCAGTGAAAACTAGCCAAGGGCAGTGTGAGGTTAAACATGAAGTATGCAGATAACTACTAGCAAATACTTGAGACTGAGTTATTTCTATATGACAAACACTATCTCATGAGGATGAGGTGGGCATTATGTCATCCCTCTTTATGACAGCTTTCACTAATGTTCAAACAGGATCAGTATCAACAGCTGTTAAGTGACAGGACAGTTAGAACACAGAAGTGTCTGAAACTAAAACCTGAAATTTTAACAATTACGCAAAGAACATAGCTTCATATATGTACATAATTAATTCCTGATTAGGTTTCTGCAAATGCTCATCATTGTCTCTTAACATGAGTCATTTAATTTGGTGGTAGTTTTGACCATTTTTTTTTTCAGTTCCTTTCACATAGAAAGTTAAGGAATCTTAACCAGGACAAAAACTAAAGCTCAAATGCCACGAGCTATTAGAGCTTGCCAGAGCTGATGTCTAAGAAGGTATGAATAATGGGAATTCTAGGTAAAATATTTGAGATAAGCCTGTAAGAAAAGATAAAGAAATTCGAAAGTGATACATGTGTTTCAAATTTATTTGGCCAATGAACAAGCAAAAATAACAATGATAAGGTAAAGGATAATGCCAGCTCACTGCTTTTGAAAATCTGAGTACTTGTCTTAGTCCAGTCAGCCTACAATAAGAAAATTATCGTAAACTGAGTGACATATACAACAGAAATGTATTTCTCACAGTTTTGGAGTCTAGGAAGTCTAAGATTAAGGTGCTTACAGATACAGTTTCTGGTGAGGGCCTGATTCCTGGTCCATAGATAGCCCTCTTCTTGCTCTGCATCCTTACCTGATGAAAAAGGTCAGGGAGATCTCTGAGGCTTCTATACAAGGACACTAGTAATTCTTTTATAAGGATTCTGCCCTCATGACCTAGCAAACCTCCCAAAGTCCCTACCTCCTAATACCATCATTAGGGATTAGGTATCAACCTCTGCATTTTGGAAGGACACAAATATTCGTTCTATAGTGAGTACTCTATGGCTATAATGTATGTCTTTTGAAATATACTTACATGTCCTTATTTGACAGGGCTAAAATTACTGTAGTATTATACTAAGAGTGCTATAACAAAGCACCACAGAAATAGGTGGCTTAAACAACAGAAATTTATCTTCACAATTTTAGAGGCTAGAGTCTCAAGATCAAGGTGGGTTCCCCCAAGGACTCACTTCTAAATTGTACACAGCTGTCCTCTCCCAACATCC
Organism: Alouatta palliata; assembly: GCA_004027835.1. Lineage (NCBI taxonomy): Eukaryota > Metazoa > Chordata > Mammalia > Primates > Atelidae > Alouatta > Alouatta palliata. Next base: position 114,163 of record PVKV010004052.1, on the reverse strand, counting down.
TCACCTTGTGTTCATTCTTTGCCCCAATCTTTGCTTTATATGGGGACATGTATCGTATTTAAATAGTGTCTACCCTAATGATCTCATTCTAAGTTAATTATTCCTCTAAGGTTCCATCACCAAATACAGTTAAAATCCAAGGTACTGGGGTTAGAATCCACATTTTGACATAAATTTGTAAGGAACATATTCATCCCTTAACAATTGCTGTATACACTATAAGCTTTATTCATATTTGATTATCCAATTCAACAGGGAAGCTTCATTAATAGGATTCAATACTCTATTTGTATTCAAAATGTTTATGCTATAGTCTGAATGATTGTGTACTCCCCAAATTCAAATAAAGACCAATGCAGCAGTATTACGAGGTGAGGATTTTGGAAGTTTGTAGGTCATAAGGGCTTCATCCTCATGAATGGGATTAGTGCACTATAAAAAGGCTTGGGGGAGAGAGTTTAACCTTTCTGACATGTGAGGATGCAGGAAGAAGGTCCCAGCTTTAAAGCAAAGACAGAGCTCTTATCAGACATAGAATCTGCCAACACCTTGATTTTAAACTTCTCATCCTCCAGGGCTATAAGCAAAAAATTTATATTGTTTATCAATTACCTAATCAAGGTAATTTGTTATAGAAACAAAAATTAATAAAAACATTATGCTTTCATTTTTCTATAGTATTTTGTACTATTTTGATGAGATATTAAAATTATAAGATTATACCAGATCTTAAGTGGTATGTACTCAAGTATTCATTTTACTACTACAGTTTAAAATTACTTATGTGTTATTTATATCTGATAATTCGATAATATCAGATTTTATTTTATAAAAATAAATTTATTTATAATAGACTTAGCAGGGTGACTGAATCCCGTAATCGCAGTACTTTGGGATGCCAAGGTGGGAGAATCACCTGATGCCAGGAGTTCAAAACCATCCTGGGCTATAAAACAAGACTCTTATCACTATAAAAATTTTTAATGCTTATTTGGGGATGATGGTGTGTGCCCGTAGTTTTAGCTACTCAGGAAGCTGATGTGAGAGAATCAGTTAAGTCCAGTAGCTCAAGGTTACAGTCATCTATGACTGTGCGTTTGGCCACAGAGGAAGATTTTCTATCCAACATAAAAATTAAAAAATTAAAAATTAATAACGTGTAGTTTATAAATACAGAATAACACTCTCCATTCTCAAGAACTGATTAGGGAAAAGTAAAAAGGCAGTATTCATGTTAAGGGGGCAGCTTAGAATCTTAACTGCAACAAATTGACGAGTAGCAGATGGAAGCTGCATAATAGTGGCACATGTGCAGAATATTAGATAGAATATTGAGAAATTGACAAAAAATGAAATGTATGATTCACATAATAAAAATATAGATTCGGTCACTAAAAATCTCTATGGCTTTATAAATAGTCTTTTAAAATACTTTTTCCAAATGTTTGAGATACATATTTAAGCCTTGATATTCAGACGTGAAAAAACAAAATTACTTAACAGGGACTATCTCGTGATATCAACTAACAATACACTATTTTAGACTCTTAATGTGTGATAGGGTGGGCATATATTATGTACACACTTTTCACTAGTGAACAAATGTTCCCAGAAAAAATGTCAACTGCACTGTAATAGGAAAATTACATCCAGGTCATTTGGCCTCCCAAGAACTGAAATCTCTACTTATAGCTTGAGAAAAGAATGTCATCATCAGCTATACTTCTTCAGAGATAGAACTTTAATGAGAATGCAAACTTTTGTTGATTTTATTACATGGAATGCCAAGGGTCATTGACCTTTCTAGTCTAAACTGAAGCCACGTGATTATGGATAGTCGCTGTACCAAGAGCTATGGAAAAATGACAATAACTTTTTTGTACATTCTAAATACACTATCTTATAAAAATGCATTTTCTGTCCTGTAATTAATTTAATGATTTCTGCAATTTTTTTACTTTTTATATATTAAACTTACATTTTTTCCTTTTCTTACAAAACGTACATACTATAACATTTTAGAAGTATTCACATTTTTAGGAACATAATCTTAAAGATGCATAATTTTAATATGCATCATCGCATGTTAAGACACATTAGAGAAAAATATATCCCTCTACCTTTTCTCAAAGCTGTTTCGATTTAATTGTATCATTATTTACTTCCATCATCTGCATTTTGAAAACACCTAGGAACTAAATAGTAATTGTTTCTTAAGAATATTTATTTATTTTAAACAATTTATTTTAGTTAAAAGACTTTATCTTCTTTACTATTGTATCAAAGAAATGAGTACAATTCCAAATATATAAGAATAGGTAAACAATGCTGTTAAAATGGGTACAAAACCTTAACAGGCAATTGAAAATTAACAAACAAACAAAAAAAAAAACCAGAAAACAATCAAATCTCACTTTTTATGGTTATTAAGAGGGTCCCTAATAAATATACTCACCTTTCATGTCCCATCTTTAAAAAGATTAGATGAGAAAGCACTAAATAAATATAGAGATCAAAATATCACTTAACGACCTTGGCAAGGATACACTGGATTATGTTACTTGATTGGAAGTCTGTGGGCCTGCTTTCTGAATCCCACACTTAACACCTTGCTTGCAGACAACATTGAAATGAGCAGGCCACTCTACATGGGAGGTGGACATAGACTAAACTTATAATAAGTCCTAAGGAGGATTTAATACCTAAAGGAAGAGCAAGGAAAATAGCTGTAGATGTGCTGTACATGTCAACTTTACTCCATATCTTGCAGCATAATTTACCTGCAAGACATGGAAACAGACCATGTGCACGTTCAATCTGATAGCAGCAAAAATAAAGAGAACATTTACTCATTTTTGTAAACAGTGTTGTTTGGACACACAAGAAGTCAGGCAAAAATTTCAACCACAGGTGCCAAGCTCTCCGTACTAATAGCTATACTCCTGGAAAGAGGAAGAGAGAGAGAGAGAGAGAGAGAGAGAGAGAGAGAGAGAGAGAGAGAAAGAGACTCCCACATGACTTTTAAGTGATTTTTCTGGAGGATGTCTACAGCCATGACTAAAATTCAGTGACAGTTCCATTTTTATCAGGAAAAAACATTTAATTAAACAATCTCTTAAGTAAAACTCACTTGTATGTCAAACCAACATTTATTAGAAAGTGCTTCAGTAAGAATTTTAAATAAAAATAGCTTGCTAGAATCAAATTGTGAGTGGGAAATATCCAAGTAATTCATAATTTTCAGTTAAAAATAAATTTTAGTATGTTTCTTCATTGCAACTGAAAATAGTAGGCTACAATCAATTCTTGTTTCTCTGGGTTTGGGTTCTAACAGTAACTCACAGTACAGTGCAGTTCAATGAAGTATGAACTTCATTGCCATAGTCTCCTCTAGTTGGAAGAGATAAAGTCACATAAAGCCTGCATTTTTTAATTAAAGAGAAGACTAAAAATACTTTAAATATAGTATCACAGAATTGTTATGGTGTCTTTAAATGAAACTGATGTCACTGAAATCTGTTACCTAACTGTAATGGACCAGTGTCTCTTCACAGCTGGCTTTCATCTCAGGAAGTAGCTTTCTTCAGATACTCTGAACTTTCCCTTATTTTGTCAAGAAAAAATAAACAGCTGCTTTCTTTCTTCTCATGATAAATAAAATCTTTTCAACTGGAAGAATAAGTTTGAGTCCACAGAATAAATTACTATGTCCATAAGAAACTATTTATTCTAGGGACAATAATCTTTAAACTACATGGGATAAAATAATTTCATGAAGTAGATTTAATGTTATTCAGGGGTAATATAAGGTATTTGTATAAAATAAGTAAACGGGATTCTAAATTTTAAAAACTTTATGCAGAATTACATATAATATGTTTCATAACAACCTATGAATGGAACTCCAAAGTTAGTAAAATGATTATTCAATATGCATGGAGTGATCCATTGAGACATAGAGCTGTTTTTTGGAAGACAGGAAGCTTCCTTTGCCTTTTAATCATGGTTATTTTGGACATTTCTTGAGAAATTTTTAAAGATTAGGTAGGCTGCAATATGTAGATGGAAGATAACTGCCAATATCCCTGTCTTAAAATAAATCACATTTCTCTGTGTAGTACCTTGCTTAAAAGCATATAAAACTATTGTTTTAGATATTTTATTTATTCATACATTGGCACTGAATACTTTTGAACCATGTTAAATAATAAAATACAAGAAAAAATAATGTTTGTTGTAATGAATCCTTATTTTTATCTAATTTCTTATTTCTAAATATATGGATAAATTGCTTTAAAGTATTTACCCTGCCATAATGATTCACATTCTTGATAATTTTTCTAACAAGCAAGTAATTTTATAACATTAGTCATTAAAAATGTAATACGAAGTCAGTCATAACACAGATTATTATGCACACGTTAATTACACTCAAATTGCTGCCTATCTTTAAACTCATCTCAACACAACATAATAATAAATCCACTTCCCTATACCAAATTCCTAAATGTAACACTAATACGCAGCTCAGTCTTAATACATTAAAAGCAAAATTGATGATACTAGTCTCCTCTCTACCACACCAATTAGTTTCTCCCATATTCTTCTCACTTAATTAGCACCTGCAAAAACAAATCTGCTAATTCCGTGATTTCTCTTAGTTTCTCTTAATAGATCATCTTTCATCAATTCCTACCATAAAATATAATCCAAATCCATTCATTTTAACTGCTGCTGTTAACTCCACCTGTAGCACTACCATAGCTTTAAACTCACTGACTGCTGCCAAGCTACAAGACTTACTCCACATAATAACTAGGGAAATTTTTAAACATAAATAGCTTATACGGTTTTCCCGGTTAAGATTTATCATGCCAGATTTAACACTTATCAAAATGGCCAAAAGCAAGAAAAAGTGCCCAAAGACAAAGGCAATCGAAGGAAATCCTACAGCATAAGGATGGTAGCTTGCACTTGGATGTAGGGAACGGCATGGGAAGAACAAAACTGGCACAGGGTCATCAGCTAATCCCTGATATAAAACTTCAGTCTCTCTGGAATGAATGTAAAATCTGAAGATTTTCTGGAAGGGCAATAAACTATGGTACTAAATGTGAAAGAGAGCAAAGCAAGTTTTAAAATTTGATGGTCTTGGGTCTAAGCACCAATTCTTTCTTGAACTAGGTACATAGAAGGAGCATCATTTCAAGGAAACCGGCACCAAGAGGAAGCACAAAACAATTTTACTGTCAGCCAGGACCAACAGAGTAGCTTTTGTCAGCCTTCTTGACACCCATTTATATGTAACTTTTAGAAGAAGCAGAAATAAAAAAGAGGTACAATTTTAATTTAGATATTATTTTAATATATAATTGCATAGATTTATATACATATAAATAAATATAAACAATAATATATTGTGAAAATTAAAATCAGATCAAGTTACTATGTGAAATGTTTATTGTACATACAAAAAAACTTCACAAACTGAGAGACTTTCAAATAAAAAAAATGGCACAAAGTCATCACATTACAGCAGTTATGGCACACCTCACAGATCATAAAGGAGGAAGTATTTTGACTTTGTAATGACTGACTGCCAGGTATATTTTTAGGTAAATAGAGCTGTTTTAGCTGATATGTGATGGTTTAGTTGGTTTAATTTCATTTAATCATGGAGATACGGATAAAAAGCTTATGTTTGTATTTTATTTATATTTAACCTTCGTGTTTTGGGAAAATCAGAATGATGTAAGTTTTGGTTACATGGCTATGGGTGGTTGACTTCAGGCTATTCAGAATATTGTCTCAATTTTTATTTATTTATTTCTAACAAGACGTATATTGTTTATATTCCCTTCTGGCCTTTGAAGGTTAATTGAAATGAACGGACAAGAGACAGCCTAACAGGAGAAAAGGCATATAAATGTATTAACATTCAAGCCAAATCCCTTCTAGTTATATTTGAAATATTACTCCATTAGAGTTCAATCTCAGAAATGTTTCTTTTCAAATTATCTTTAACTGACAAATAGTGATTGCATACATTTATGAGGTAAAATGTAATGTTTTGATATGTGTTGACAACTTAAAGACTACATGAAAGTAATTAACATATTTATAATCTCACTTATTTTAATGGTAAGACATTAAAACTGGCTCAGCAATTTTGAAATATATAAAATATTATTATTAACTGTAGTCTTTGTGCCATATAATAAATCTCAAAAATTTATTCATTCTCTCTACCTGAAAATTCTACACTTTGACCAACATCTGCACATTTCCTCTCTCAGCTCCCACTATCCTTTCATAACTATCATTCTACTCTCTATTTCTATGAGTTCAACGTTTTTAGATTCTGCATGTAAATGATATTATGCAGTATTTGCTGTCTGTGCCTGGCTTAAAAAAACTCCAGGTTCATGTATGCTGTTGCAAATGACAGAATTTCCTGTTTTTTTAAGTCTGAATAATATTAAATTGTGTAAACTTACCATATTTTTCTTTATCCATTCATCTGCTGATGAACACTTAAGTGAATTCCATATATTGACTATTATAAATAATGCTGCAAAGAACATGGGAGTGCAGACATCAATTGGACATATTAATTTTAATTCCTTTGGATATACACTCAGACATGAAATTGCTGAATCACATAGTAATTCTATCTTTAATATTTTGAGGAACCTCCATATAGTTTTGCATAATGGCTGTACTAATTTACGTCCCACTTAACAGTATACAAGTGTCCCCTTTTCGCCATATATTCAGTAACACTTATCTTTCATCTTTTTGACAATAGTCATTCTAAATGTTAGGAGGTATTTTCTCATCCTGGTTTTAATTTACATTTCCCTAATGGTTAGTAATGTTAAGCAATTTTTAATGAATTTATAGAACATTCATATTTCTTTGATAAATGTGTATTCTGGTCTTTGCCCATTTATAATTGAGTTGTTTTCTTGCTATTGAGTTTCCTATATATTTTGGATATTAACTCTTTATCAGATGTATGGCTTGCAAATATAGGCTCCTATTCTGTAGGTTGTTGCCACACAGTTTTCCTTTTTGTGTAGAAGCTTTTTAGTTTAATGTCATCCCATTTGTCTGTTTTTGCTTGTGTTTTCTGTACTTTCAGGGCCATATTCAAAAAATTATTGCTTAGACCAATGCTAAGGCATTTTTCCAATATTTTCTTCATTTACTTTGCAGTTTCAGGTCTTACATTTTACTTTTAGTCCATTTTGAGATGTTTTTGTATATGATATAAGAATCAAATTTTGTCTTATGCATGTGGTCATCCAGCTTCCCAAAACCACTGAATATACAGTCCTTTCCTTATTGTGTGTTAGTGGCACCTTTATAAAATATAATTTCTGTAAATTTGTGGATTTATTTCCAGATTTTTAAATTACGTTTTGGTGTGTGATATATTTTTAAGCCAATACCATTATGTTTTAATTATTATTATTTTATAATATTTTTGATGCCCAGTAGTAGTATGATGTCTCCCAGTTTCTTTTTCTCTTTTTTTTCTTTCTTTTTTGCTATTAGGCATTTTTTTCTGATTTCATATGGATTTTTTTATTGTTTTGTATGTTGGTGTGAAAAGAATAACACTGAAATTTTACTAGGATTGCATTAAATCTGTAAATATTTTTAGGTAGTTTGGATATTTTAACAGTATTAATTATTCTAATCCATGTACAAAATATCTTTCTATTTATTTGTGTTTTTGTCAATATCTTTTATCAATGATTTATAGTTCTCTGTATACAGATATTTCACATCTTTGGTTAAATTTGTATCTAAGAATTTTTCTTTGCCAAGTATTTTTGTTATTATTATTGCTATTGGAAGTAGGATTGATTTCTTAATTTCTCCTTGGAGAGTTCATTATTAACACATACAAAGATAACTGGTTTTTGTATGTTGATTTTGTATCCTTCAACCTTACTGAATTCACTTAACAGTTTTTTTCATGAATCTTTATAATTTTCTATAATAAGGCAATGTCATCAGCAAACATACAATTTCACTTCTTTTTTCCCTATTAGGATGTTGTTTAATTATTATTCTTGCCTGATTACTCTGGTAACGATTTCCAGAACTATGTTGAAAAGAAGTCACAAAAGTGAACACCCTTGTTTGTTTTTGATCTTAGAAGAAAAACTTCCAGCTTTTGACCAATTAGTATGATTATAGCTGTGGCCTTGTTATACATGGCCATTATTGTTGAGGTACTTTTCTTCTATATGTAATGAGTTGAGAATTTTTATAATAAACGAACGTAGAATTTTGTCAAATCCTTTCCTATATCAATTGGAATGATCATATGGCTTTTGTCCTTCATTCTATTAATGTAATGTATCACATTTATTTATTTGTGTTTTTTAACCATTCTTGCATCCCAGAAAATAAACCCAACTTAATCATGTTGAATAAGTATTTCAATGTGTTGTTGAATATACTTTGCTAGTATTTTGGTTACAATTTATGCATCTATGTTTATTAAAAATATTTGCCTGTACTTTTATGATAGTATCTTTGTCTGCTCTTGATATTACGGTAAGCTTGGGAGTATTCCCTTTTCATCAATTTATTGAAAGAGGTTGGGAAGGATTGGTATTAGTATTTCTTTAAATGGCCTGATCTCAGCTCACTGCAATCTCTGTTTCCCAAGTAGTTGGGATTACAAGCGCATGCCACCACACCAGGATAATTTTTGTATTTTTAGCAGAGACCAGGTTTTCTCACGTTGGCCAGGCTGATCTCAAACTTCTGGCCTCAAGTGATCTGCTTGTCTCGGCCTCCCAAACTGGTGGGACTACAGGTGTGAGCCACAGCACCTAGCCAATTTTCTGCTATGTATTTTAAATGTTATTTTATTTTTTGCATGTTGTTGCCTGCCAAATTTAATCATGAGCTTATAATCTTTATGTGTCATTCTTCTCAAAGGCCTATTGTAGGATGCATTTATTGTTTGATATTATTAAAAATTCAGCGAGAAAATCTATGTCAATATCATAGTTGACACACATTTTACCTAACTTTATATATTTTCTATTTTTTGTCTTTCATTAATTATTTTTAAGGTTAATGTAATTATTTATAAGAATAAATGTAACAATATTTTTAAAAGATTCTTAAACTTGTCTTATATCAACATGAAAATAAATGACATTTTTGTCACCAAACAAGGAATTTAACGTATTTTATATCTTTGAGTTTAGATTTCCTCTGTCTACTGAAGACAGTCTTAATTTCAAAATCAAAGGGCAAAGTATCTCTCATAACTTTGCCAACTTCTAATCTCTAGTTTTACCTGCTGCTTTTTTTCTGTTTAATTACCTTTTTTTTTCCTACAGTCTAATTGAATTACTTTTTCAACAAATTGTTCCTTTACTTTAGGCTTTTGCATGTGTTATTTCCCCTTGACTTGGACAAAATATACAATACTTCTTAAATTATTTAATGTATTCTTATATTTCTAAAATTCAGTTTAAATATTACATCCATCTGAAGGCCTTCTTTAAACTCTACTTTGATCTGACTCCCCTGCTCTATGTTCCCGTATGTTGATTTTATTTTTAAAAATCATTAATCACATCGTTTTGGTTTGGTTAAATTTTATGACTAAAATGCCTGATGGAAATTTAAAATTCTCTCAGACAAATCATGAGTTGTATTTCTTTTGAACTCCACATTTAGTATCAATTTTTTTTTATTTCAGAAGGCTTTTAATAAATGTTTATTATTTAGGAATATTTCTGACAGCTCTTCCCACATTTACTCAACTGGTTATAATCCTTCTGCAGAACTGAGTATTAACCTACAATCCTCAAACTAAAAAAAAAAAATATGGGGACCATCAGCAAGTTCATAGAAAATTTTTTAGAAACTAAACTCTGTATCTGAAGAGAATGTCTCCTCTTATATCTGTAAAAGAAGTCCATTACTCTAAAATATTTGGAAAGATAAATCTGTATTTTTTAAATACTTAGTATGTAGAAATTGCTTTCAAGAGATTGATTGTTGAGGATTTTTTTTCCATGGAAATCATAAATGTATTTTCACTGAGTTCTACTGTAGTTGTGTAAATGAACAGGTCCTTCAACAAGAGTTCTTCAGAAATCATATACTTAGATAAAATGAATAAATATTAATTATGTAAAACAGACATAGTGTACTCTGTTTCAGTATATAACCACACAATAAGAATTGGTTTATATGCTAAGTAGGCTAATTCTTCAATATAATTTGGAAGTCTCATTGATGTATGCACATAAAACTTGTATCATCAAGATCTGCTGAATGATAAGTTTATTAACATAGGCAAGGGGAAAGAATACCAGGTAGAATTATCATTTACCTCCATGATCTTCCTGTTGGATGAGCCTGACCTCATCCTCTGCATTAAAAGCTTATTTACCGTTCTCTCTCATAATTATGGTGGTGAGTACATTCAAAGAAAAGGAACCAGAGCCCTCCGTCTGCAATGCCACAGTAATTCACAAAAGGCTTTCACCTGCATCTTCACCTGCAACTTCTACTTATAATTTCCTTCTGCGTTGCTTATAAAACTCAGCTGTTTATGCCTTTCTTATGTTCCTTTCCATCAAATAACTCACATTTTGTTTGATAAAGACCGTTTATTGTAATATTTCTTCATGTGTGAGAGTTTTATTTGTATAGTTATTGCTTTTGTTAGTATTCTGGATACAAAGTGCATTGGGCCCATTTTTATTTTTATTCACAGATATTTTTACAATTATTGTATTCCACAAATGCATATATAGTGTTAGAGTCTGAACCTCTCTTTTTATATAATTTTAGTAGGTTTGACTTAAAAGGTGTGGAACAAGTTTAACAAAGCAAATGTCATAAAATATATAATTTAAAATGTTTTTAAAATTACATATATATATTGATTTCCTGAAGTTATAACTTATTTATAACAAGTGATGGGTCCTAAAATTTACTAAATATACATACATAAACTCACTGAATAGATAACAAATGCACTTGCTTGCCTGCTACTTTTCCATACATTAATCACATTGTCATGACATAAGGGAATTTGAGAATAACAAGGTAAAAATCACAGGAAATTCATTCTAATTGTTCCAGAGCATTGACTCATAATATTTCATACATCGAAGAATAAAATTTTCATTTTACATGATTTATGCTTTATTAAGTGTTTTATTTTTTAACAATTTTAAGTTGTAGGATACAGGTTTTTAAAAGATAGGTGAAAGGCAAATACAGACTATGGCCACCAAATCAACAGACCTTTGAAAACCAATTAGTTCTTTAAATATATACCAAATCGATGAGGTCCACATTAATATGAAAGTCATAAGTAAGAAAAGTAAATAGAAAAAGAAAGTAATTGCTTTTCAGTGAAGCTTTAAAAGGAATAAAGCAAAGCAGTCAGAAAGAAAATCCTGTGGCTTACAAAATGATTTGCCATTGCAACGATTAATTTCTAGTTTATAATGGGTTTTATTTCCACACTTTTGCAGTAATACATTCATTTCATGCCCAATTTATGCCAGAGTTAGCCAGAGAATCCCTTATAGAGATAAGGCAGAGTTATATTTAATCTTATCTTCTGAGCTATATCAGCATAACATTCTGTAACACTGGAAGATACTAACACAATGTACCAATAATATGTGGGCAAGATCTGTTTTATTTCTCTAATGGAGAAAAGATTGTCAATTTAACAACACATACAGCTTTCAATCTACTCAGCTAACATAGATCTATATTGTGTTAGTCAATTTAACTAATTTCTAAAAATTTTGGAGACATTAGTTGTTTATATATATCACTAAATTATTAAAAATGGATTATGTATAGGGAAGTATAAAGAGGGACATTAGCAAACAAACTTCATTTTTCTTTTTGATGTTCTTCATTACATTTCTGCCTTTAAAGAGAGAAAAAAACCTAAAAATTATATAACCAACATTTTTAAATTTTGTAACCTCAAAATTGTAATAATTATATTAGGGAAAATATTCACTTTTGGAAAATAAAGTCTGCATGTGATAATAACCATATGAAATCTAGTTAGTATTGTTTGTTAATCTTGATGAACAAAAGTGTCCTGAAGCCTTTATAGAAGGCAGGCATATTTGAGACTCCAACAGTCATTATTTTAGTTACAAAGGGTAGATAAGAAAAAATATCGTTTCCATGAGACTGCAGACAGGAAGAACCTAACTGTTACTGTCATGACAGATAAAAGGAATGTGAAAGTGAGAAGTTAAAAATGAAAGTTCATTTACCAAAAGACAGAATGTCCAGAACATGCTGTGAAATGAATTTACAGAGGAGAGTAAGGGAAGACTTGGTTAAGAGAAAAGGAAGAACAAATAGCTATGGGCAGGAAAATCTTAATATGGAAAAGATGGTAGTTCTTACTGGCAGTGTGATTTTCTAAAGCATTATCTAAAACAGGTGGATTATAATTCACTTAGGATTTTCATAAACAGCAGCAGCACTCTGGATGGTCTGCAGTCCTAACATGTTTTATTACCTTCTTAATTGAAGGACATGAGCTAATTCTGAAAGGAAAATCCCGGTTTGGATTCACTATATGTTTTAAAGCTGCAATGAGGCCCAAGGTGGAACTATGAGTTCATTGTTACTTGAATTTATGCTCATAAAAAGGCAAGTATAGACATCTGTGATTGCCCAGTTTGAGATGCTAAAACCTTACTTCACAAGGCTGGGGAAGAGGGTGGGGAGTCGGGAAATGTAAGGAGATGTGGAAGTGAGGATGTTCACTAAAGGCAGGGACTGTATATACAACCCAGCATAGGCTTTCAAAGACCAATTGTAGGTATTCAGAACCCAAGAGGATAGAGAGGTAGCAACAGAAATTATGGGACATTGTTTACAAATAGTGGGATTGAGCAATACTTATTTGAACTCATTAAGTACATAATAGCAAGTAATAATTATCAAATTTCTCACTATAGGAGAACAGAGTTTAAAATAAGGCTTGTATGAATGTGGTAGTATTCTGTTTTTTGATCTAGGTTCTGATTACATTAATGTGCCAGTGTTTCTTTGAATTTGAGTTTTCATTTCTCTGGGATAAATGTCCAAGAGAACCATTGCTATCTTTAAATAAGTGCATATGTTAATAAGAAACTATCAAATATTGTCCAGAATGTCTATACTGCAATATAACTCTAGTATCAATATATGACGTATCCACTTACTCTACATGCTTGCCAGCATTATGACATTACCATGTGGTTTTTAATAAATTTTTAGTTATTCTAATAGACATGTAACAATATCTCATTATGGTTTTCATTTGCATTTCCACAGTGGCTAATGATGTTGAATATCTTATATTTACTTATAATATGTCTTCTTTTTAAAGAAAAACGTGTTGATGTATTTTGCACATTTTTAATTATGTTTTTTTATTGATGAATTTTGAAAATTATTAATGTATTCTAGATACAAGACTTTCCTCAGCCATGTTGCTTGCCAATATTTTATCCTAAGCTGTAGCTTATCTCTTTATAGGGTCTTGTGGAAGTCAGTAGGTTTTAATTTTGATGAAGAACAACTTAACAATATTTTCCATAGTAGGCTTTGCTTTTGGTTGTGATATTTTAACTTTTCTCAAAAATTATTTTCCTAAAAGTTTAAAATTTTATATTTAAATCTATAAAAATTTTTAAATTAGTATATTTATGTGGTGCTATATTTCTTATATTTTGTAGCTTTAATTTTGCATTTAAATCTATGATCTATATTCAATTAACTTTGTATACTCTTTGACTTCAGTAATAATTATAGGCTAAAGTATTTTTCTTTTTTGGCCTATGAATGTCTAGTTTGTCCAGTACCTATTCACACATTGTATTAAAAACTTACTAAGAAAATTAATACTCTTTAATTCTAGGTACATATTCTATATATATATATATATATATATATATATATATATTTTTTTTTTTTTTTTTTTTTGAGACGGAGTTTCGCTCTTGTTACCCAGGCTGGAGTGCAAAGGCGCGATCTCGGCTCACCGCAACCTCCGCCTCCTGGGTTCAAACAATTCTCCTGCCTCAGCCTCCTGAGTAGCTGGGACTACAGGCACGTGCCACCACGCCCAGCTAATTTTTGTATTTTTAGTAGAGACGGGGTTTCACCATGTTGACCAGGATGGTCTCGATCTCTTGACCTTGTGATCCACCCGCCTCGGCCTCCCAAGGTGCTGGGATTACAGGCGTGAGCCACCGCGCCCGGCCGCATGTTCTATATTATTTGAACTCATTAGCAAAAAATTATACTTTTTTATTATTATACTTTCAATTCTGGCATACATGTGCTGAACGTGCAGGTTTGTTACATAGTAGTTTACTGGATTCATTAGCAATATCTTCATTCTTGGAATTTTCAAATTATATGTATTTTCATCTTGCATCTGCATATAACTAGTTTGTTTTTCTTTGTTTTTCTTTACTGTAGAAATATTTGTTATCATACTACTTAGTTTGAAGATTTTAGGAATGTAAAATTTTTTTTATAAAAAGTAGATTTTAGAGTATACTAAAAAATTCACTATCAAGTGAATAGAAAAAAGTAACCAATAATTTCAATATTGCAAAAAAAGTTGGATATAGATAATTACTAGAGCTCTACAATCTCAGAATCTGTCCTAGCCGAGGAACACCGAAAGGAAGGTTCTGGAAAGTTCAGGCTTTGTATTCAACTCAGATCTACCTGGAATTTGGTAATACATCTAAAATATATGGTGAATCCAAACCAGGATCTTCCTTTCAGAATTGGCTTGTGTCCTTCAATTAGAAGGTAATAAAATAGGTTAGGACTGCAGATCATCCAAAGTGCTGCTACTATTTACGGAAAGCCTAAGTGAATTCTAATCCACCCATCTGAGATAATGCTTTAGAAAATCACATTGCCAGTTAGAACTACCATCTTTTCCATATTCATGGTTACGTACCTATAGCTGTTTGTTCTTCCTTTTCTCTTAACCAAGTCCTCCCTTTCTCCCTTCTCCAAATTCATTTCACCACATGTTCTGGACTTCCTGTCCTTTGGTAAACAAACTCTCATTCCTAATTTCTCACTTTCGCATTCCCTTCATTTTCTTGTGACAATGACAATTAGTTTCTTCCTGTCTTGTACTCTCATGGAAAGACTAATTTTCTCGTAAACACTTTTTAACTAAAGATTGAGAGCTGCAGTCTCAGATATGCTTGCTCTCCAATGCTGCCTTTACATCTGTCCTGTTCCTTCCTTTTTAAAATAGCCTTGCTTCTTTCTTTAAGATATGCCACCCAGCTACAGCACCCTTCTATATCTTATTATTATTATTAAGTAAACGTGCCTTCACTTACTACAGAGTTTAAAACCTATATTATGTCTTGCTCTCCATCTAAATATTTGACCACATTTGTTCTGACTTGAAATTCATGTGGAATTTCCAATGGTACGTGGCAACTTACTGACTGAAATATATCATATTCAGTGAATTTATCTTCGTATCTGTTCTCATGGTTACATTTGTATTTCTAATAACGTGAATTCCTACATCACATCTCTGCAATATTTTGTTAGTTTTGCATCCGTTTTTCTAATTTAGTTGTTTCCACTATATATTTTATTTGGCCTATTGAGAATTTCAATTCTGAAGTAGGTAACTTAGTTTCTCTCTATTAAAATTCCGTTATCTATTTTATAGGATATACTAAAAAAGTCACTATCAAGTGAATAGAAAAAAGTAACCAATAATTTCAATATTGTAAAAAAAAGTTGGATGTAGATAATTACTAGAGCTCTACAATCTCTATCTGTATCTATTTTATAGCTTACAGCTTAGTTTTGCTTTGTTTTTTTCTTATTTATCTATTTCATCTTTTTTTTTTTTTTGCATTCTACTGGGCTAAATATTTTATCACAAAAACTCTGTTATCAACAACTTAGCCATATTCCCTGTTGTCGATTTTTTTAAACTCTTCTGAAAAAACTCTAGTCTTGGGAAACTCCAAATGAAAATTATCTCACTGTGAGGCTGCTGAATATTGTGGTAGTAAATTGTACAACCTTTGGATTGTGGCCACCATAAATTTAAGTGTTAACTTCATGTTTGCCTTCAATATTGCAGAACAACCTTCCATTTCCTTCATCACCTGCCTTTCTCATTTATCACAACAGCTATTTGAAGTTTTCAATGACTTTAAACTTCTGATCCTATAAACTCTCCTCTATACTCAGCAGATAAACTCACTTTCAATTTGTTGAGAAAATAAACACCAATTTTCTGTCATTAGACCTATAAATTTACTTGTATTGCCACTACTAAATCTGCTTTCTTTTTTTTTTTTTTTTATTGTACGTTAGGTTCTGTGGTGCATGTGCAGATCATGCAGGATTGCTGCATAGGTACACATGGCAAGGTGGTTTGCTGCCTTCATTCCTCCACCACCCACATCTGGCATTTCTCCCCTCATTATCCCTCCCCACCCTCCCTACCCCTCGCTGTCCCTCCCCTACACCCCAACACTGCCTGCAGTGTGTGATGCTCCCTTCCCTATGTCCACGTGTTCTCCTAACCCCAAATCCACAGAATATACATTCTTCTCAGCACCACGCTGCACTTACTTTAAAACCGACCACATAATTGGAAGTAAATCACTCCTCAGCAAGTGCGAAACAACGGAAATCATAACAAACAATCTTTCAGACCGCAGTGCAATCAAATTAGAACTCAGGATTAAGAAACTAACTCAAAACCGCACAACTTCATAGAAAATGAACAACTGGCTCCTGAATGTAGACTGGATAAACAATGAAATGAAGGCAGAAATAAAGATGTTCTTCGAAACCAACGAGAACAAAGACACAACATACCAGAATCTCTGGGACACATTTAAAGCAATGTCTAGAGGGAAATTCATAGCAATAAATGCCCACATGAGGATCAAGGAAAGGTCTAAAATCGACACCTATCATCAAAGTTAAAAGAGTTAGAGGAGCAAGATCAAAAAACTCAAAAGCTATCAGAAGACAAGAAATAACTAAAATCAGAGCAGAACTGAAGGGGATAGAGACACAAAAAAACTCTTCAAAAGATCAACAAATCCAGGATCTGGTTTTTTTAAAAGATCAACAAAATAGATAGACTGCTAGTCAGACTAATAAAAAAGAAAAGAGAGAAGAATCAAATAGATGCAATAAAAAACGATAAAGGGGACATCACCACTGATTCCACAGAAATACAAATTCCCATCAGAGATTACTACAAACAACTCTCTGCACACAAACCAGTAAATCTGGAAGAAATGGATAAATTCCTGGACACTTGCACTCTGGCAGATTGCACTCTAGGAGAGTGCAAGTGTCCAGGAATTTATCCATTTCTTCCAGATTTACTGGTTTGTGTGGCCAGACTTAATAATTGGTTTGCCTATATTTGCTATTTCATCACTTACTTTTCGTGTTATTGTAATAAAGATTTTATTACCAGGGGTCTATTGAAACTTAACAATTATTTCCTTATTGATATATCCTGCTTCAATTCTTATTCAATCTGTAAGTTGATTATCAGAGTAGCAAATGGTGAATTTGCTGCTTTGCACCTCAAGAAAAGTCATGAGAAATATCATGCTTATTTAATGGATTCCAATGCATGATATAGTTAAAGAAATTTGTGTTAGAGTTCTCCAGAGAAACAACCAATGGGTGTGTGTATGTGTGTGGGTGTGTGTGTGTGTGTGTGTGTAAAGAGAGAGGTTTATTTTAAATAACTGGTTCCTGTGACTATATGGGGTGGTCGATATAAGATCAGCAGACCAGATCAGAACAATGGAGACTTAGAATTCATGTGTTGTGAGTTCAAAGGCAATCTGGAGGCAGAATTTCTTCCTTCATAGGGGACTGCAGTCTTTCTCCTCTAATACCTTCAATTTAAGGATGAAGATGAGATCTACCCACATTATGGAGGGTAATCTGTATTACTCAAACTTTACTGACTTAAATATTAATCACATCTAAAAAATTCCTTCACAGCAACATCTAAACTGGTATTTGATCAAACAACTGGGCATCATAGCCTAGCCAAGCTGAAACAAAAAATTAGCCGTCACAAAGGTAAGATTTTATATCTAATCTTGTGGGAAAATATTTTATTTTAGAGAGATTTGAAGAGATGGAAATAACTTCAATGTATACTTGTACCATTACAATAAATAAAAATCACAGCATTTCTTTCATGAATTGTTATTTTTAGTGTTGAGTTAAAGTGTTATTTCTTTATCTGACTAAATTTCTGAAGATTAATAAATTTTCAGTTTGGTATATGCAATTTTATATCAGAATTCAGCGAATAGGGAATTAGCGACTTATTTTCACTCCTCCAGTGAGAAAAACTAAATGTTCTGTACAGCATCATGTGATAATCCACATAAATGAAGTAGAATTACATTATTTCCATTTGATTCTCATTTTTGAAATAAAAAATGTCTTATAGTTTCTGACTTAAATGCTTTGTTCTTATTGAAATTCTAACAGGTTATGTTTAAAAACTGCTACATATTTAAGTTAAATTCACTCAAGTTATCAATGCACCAATTTAATATGAATAAGCCCGTTTTTTTTTTTTTTTCTATGAATAAGCTTTTTAAATAACATTTTTACTAGCAGGAAAGCAAGAGCCATCAACGAGAAAAACTGACATTCTAATAATACATAAACAATAGACTTAGAAAAACATCAAACAATTTCAACTAGGTTAAGGTCATTTTTAACTTCCCAGTTTAAAAAAATGAAGAATACATGCAAAATAATTAGTAAAAAGTTAAAGATGTTCAGGAAAGTTTATACTGTCTTTGCCATTTTCATTTTTAGAAAACAAATAATTCTCATTTATGGACATAATCATCAAACAATTTATTTTCTCTCCTTTTTATCATTTTTATTATTAAAATGGAGCTTTTAATTTGCAGATGCTGATGCCATATGAGCGATTAGGTGATGTTATATCAATAAAAGCACCCTAGAAATACTTCCAATTAAACTCCACTCTACTGGAAATGACACTTGAAGATACGTGTTGAAGTTTTCGGTCTCAATGGCTGTTTCTAGGCTAAAATGTCTTAGTTCTACTTTGTCGTTATTTGAGATACCAGTGTCTTATGTTTATAGATTAAATAGCTTGGATTCAAAGTACTCACCAAAATAGTATTAGCTTTAACACAGATTCAGAATATAAAATACATTTAATGACTGCTTAAGTGTTCAGATAGAAGTAAAATTATTTTTAAATTAACCTTTATATATTTTCCAGCCTTAATGTTTTTGTATGAGTTCAAGACAATGAATAGGCTTAGTGTAACATGAAATCACTTGTAAATTTGGATAAAAGTAGTATTTGCCTATTTAAAAATATTATTCTATATATCTATTATATAATATGGTTATAGTATAAAGCTTTTTATGTTACTCTATAAAGCTAAACTAACGAAATAAAATTGTTAGGTATATCAATAAAATCACCCTAGAAACACTTTCGATTAGCTTACTCAGATAATTTTTAATTTACACGTAAAGGATGTTAGTTACTTAAATGTCAATTGGTTCCTCAAGATTAATTATTGCTATTTCTCTGTAGTTAAAAACATGCTGCAAGAGTTTTGAGAGAATTTTGTTTAGACAGTAAGTCAACTGCAGCTATTCAACCTATTTATTTTGATTTAGCAAAGTGAGCAATAATTGTCTCTTTTATTAAATTGTAATCAAATATTTAATTGCAATTTAATGTTCTTATTGTGCAAACTATGGCATATGATCTAGTATTCAGATTAGTATTAATAACTACATTTTTGTTGCTAATTTTCAAATATTTGTTACATGTAGAAAAGGATGGGATTTCTGTCCACCTATTGAGTTAGTAAACACTATATTAGAAACGAATACTGAAAATTTCCATATTACAAGGAGGGTAAAATGCTCATTGTCTTTTTGAAAGGTCTAGACAGAAATCCTAAGAATACAGGTAAATATTATAAAATTGAAGATGTTACAAACTATGTGATCTCTAGCATTGTTCTGTTTTTTAATATAATTACCCTGTGTGCATTGATCTTGCAACACGAAATAGTAATAATATTAGAAAAGCCAAGCAATAATTATATTAAAATCTGAGATTGCTAAGACTGAGATGTGAAATTATCTGGTCTATTATAATTATAAATCACTCTGTATAAATTTTTATTACACTTATACCTATCTCTTTTACAGAAACCACATTTTTTCCCCTTCAGTCCCTTGGCTTGTGGTTAATTGGTACTCAAGTTTTATAGCTAAAAGGAATAGTGAAATATTTTTTCTCTTTCATACACAAATACTTTTGAATATTGCCTTCAAAAACAATTCCAGATAACTAATTTTTGCCTCCTACAGTTGTTAATTGATTCAACAAATATTTATTGAACACAAATGATGTCAAAATCTATTACGGCATCTATTAAAAACTGTTATTTGCTAATATCCACAGGACAAAAAGATAAAAAATAAATAGTTTAAAAAAAATTCTGCCCCGTTTATTGAGTTTTCTGACCTGGATTTTGTGTTTGTGTATGTAAACATATATATATATACATATTTATTAAGAGTGACCCTTCACTAAATGAATTTGGAGTGCTTATAAACTGAGGAATGCAGATTTCAAAATTGTGTTATATTCAATTGGCAACAACAAAAAACAACATACTGGATGTAGTTTTGGAGGAACCAGATGCAGTTTTTAATACAAATTTTATATTGAAAAATATTTTGGGATATTTTACCTTTAGCACTTATTTAATAATTATTAAATGAATCTAATATATTTAAGTTTTATTGAGTATGCTACAAGTAATATAAACCCATAAAAAGTGATGGCCAGTATCTTGAGGAATTTTTTGAGAACTGTGTGTTTACATGTGTGTATGAGTGTTTGTAAGAGTGCTCATGAATGTGTGGAAATGCCTGCATGTGTGTGTGTGTGTGTGTGTGTGTGTGTGTGTGTGTGTGTAAGGATGTTGATAATGAGTGACCCTAGATTAGTTACGTAGCCCATTTGGTGAAGGGAGCTACCTTTTATATGATAATGAATCTTCATATGGTGGATAGTTTTATACCAATATTATAATTAAATTATTAAGTAATTATGAGGAGAAAAATTGTTTTTTTCTGTTTGAGATTTGAGGGTATAAAAAACTCAGACTTTAAAAAAAATGTTAAGTTGTTGCAGAAATGCTGAAAGTACCCGAGTTTCTTTTAGTTATTTATTTTTTGTTCTTTGGCTCTGAGTAGATTGGTTTTCATCTCTTAAGTATATAATGGGAATGTTTTTCGTAAACACGTTTTGGCTATTCTTCCTCACCTATAGCTTTATCAATTGGTTAAGAAAAATAAATTATTTTTAATCCTTCAGAAACATTGAGCTGTTGATAAATTAGTGGTGATGGTTTAAGGAGAAAAAACTGAATATACCTGCAAAGACCAATACACTCAGATCTTTCTGCAAGCAGTGAATGAGTAATATGGATAAGAAATGTCACTGTAAAAATGGTCAAAATGTTATTTTCATAGAAACCAATGTTTCTGAGATTCTGAATTCTTTTAGACTCCTATGTTAGAATACATATTTTCATAAATATTCCTAGAATCCCTGTGTCATTTTTTTTTAAACCTCCTTTCATCTTACCCAGGCAGTCACTTTTATTCAGCAAATAACTTCTTAGAAGGAATGAGGAGACACTTAATTCTGAAATGAATTCCCTAATACTAGACAAGGTGAAAAAGTACAAATTAGCAGAAGTCAACTAGTTGTGAATTACAGAAAATATAGTTCTATATTATTACTCTGTGTTTCTGAGACTTTCTTTTACAAAAATAATCTATCATTTTAGAGGATATTTCTGTAGAATCATGTCAAGCCTTTATTTCTTTGAAATATTTCCCTATTTTTTTCTTCTAGATAATAGAATTAAAAGCAAATATTTGTAGAATTTGACAAATAACAGACACATCTGCTGATAGTTTTATACTTAAAAGGAATCTCATTTGCAATTATGGATGATAATTTGAATCACATTAAACAAAGATATTAAAACATAATGTCATGTAAATGTCGGTTTGCTGTTCTATCTCCTCCGTACATACCTTTTTCCTGATTGTAGTATAAATGCTCTAAACCTCACTAATCTAGACCATTCGAATGTAGATCAAATCACATCTAGTGACACTTAAAAAAAAAAAAAAAAAGTCCTTTTAATTTCCTTTAATTTTTGTGGTGGTGGGAAGTAAAATAAGTTACTATAACTCCTTACCTTTGGTTCCATGCTTGCTTTATTTCATTCATTTTTTTTTTAAGTTCAGGTGCAATTTATATGGCAGTAAAAAATAAAATGCTAAAATAGAAACTCAAAGTATAGAAAAAAAACAGAACACACAGTTCTAAGTGTTCTATTTGACAAATTTTGCTAATTCCATATAAATGTGAAACTTACAAAAGAAAACCAAAAGGAAAGAATGAGGAAGAACATTTCATTACTAAAGTTCCCAAGTGTTAGGGAAATGGCTGTGCTTTAGTCAGGAGTAGGCAAAGCGAACTTCCGGTGCAGCATGACTCAGTGGGTTTGGAACGCAGGTGTACAACTCTGCACATTATGTAATCACTTCATGTGAGGCGCATTATGTAACCACTTACATGAGCACACTTGGCTCGGAGCCATTATTGTCTGTAAAACGTATAGCTACCCTGCTGATGCTGTACATACAGCTGGCTTGCTTGCTCCCAGAAAGAGAAGAAAGCCATGTAGAAACTTCTTACGATTCCTCAAGTGTTCTTTCAGCTGCCTGCCACTCGTCCACCTACTACCTTCGGTCATCAGCTTGAGCTGGATCCTGACACTGGCATGACATTTGACCTAGTCGGCAAGATACCTAGATGAGTGAGCCTTTGATCCCTGCTGATTTCAGATCAACCACGTGGCCACAACGTGGGTTGTGTTACCTGGTGGCGGCTGTGCTGCTCGAATGGGCCCGGTGGAAACCTGGGTGGTGGTAGCTGGGTCCCCTGCAAGCATGGAGAAGGCACTGAAGCAGCTGGAAGCACAGAGCATACAGAAGGAGCAAGCCTTTGACAGCAGAGTTGGACGGGCATTTGTGACTGTGCTGTGGGAAGTGCAAGCTCAGTCCCTAAGGGATCCCGAGGGGAGGTGCGGGAATTAAAGAAACATGTAGCCAGCGTCCAGGACCCCCCTGCCCGCCTGGATGCTTCGTCTGTGGGATGAGGGGTCAGATTGTACATCTTGTTCAAACTATGAGATGGAAAAGCTATCTTCCATGACACTCCTCCGCTTCCTCAGCGGCTGCAAGTAGGCGGCTAGCACAAGGGTAAAGTGACCACACCCTGACTGAGAGACTAAGGGCAGCCATAGGAACTGCGTGGAACAACGCTGGTGAAATACTCGAAACTGTCAATAGGTGGCAGTCGTATACAGACTTGTGCGAGTCATTCAGGAGAATGCCTGACCCGGTTCCACCCGGGAATTCCAGGTCAAAGATTATCTGCTGCCGCCGGGTGGAGGTGTAGAGCCTTTTCTGTTTGATTAGGGAACTGGCCAAGATGCCCAGATTAGAAAAACACCAAACGACTGGACGCCACATGTGAAATTAGCAATGCAGTTGTCCTCACCAACATACATCAAGTGCTAGCACTGGTAGACACATTCTGGGGGTGGACATTCTACCCAGCTTGGCAGCTGTCCGTCTATCACGGACTTGGTGGACCACTTGATGATGAAATTGGAACAGTAACATTACGTGGTGGACCTGGCCAATGGATTCTTGTCAATTGACATTGTTCTAGAGGCCCAGAAACAACTTGCTTTCATGGGTCCATGACAATGGACTTTCACAGTGTTGCCACAGGGTTATATGCATAGCCCCACCATATGTCATGGTCTCCTTGATGATACTATGTTAACTTCTGATTATCTTGCAGATTTAGAAATGGCAACGCTCCTCTTACCTGGGAGTGGAATGGTACTACTAAGACCACAAGCCCTACAGGAAGTTGACTAGGAGTGCCCATTTGAGCTGCATGTGCAGGTGACCACAGATGGTTTTGGTTGGGGTGTCTGGCAGTGCATGGAGCACTTTAGAATGCCAGTAGGTTTTTGGTCCCAGCTTTGGAAAGCAGCTGAGCTCTGGTATTCCTGGACAGAGAAACAGCTAGCAGCTGTGTATGCTGCCCTTCAGGCTCATTAAAGTGTGACAAGATGGGCTACAGTTGTCATGCGGATGATTTACCCTATAGGGGGATGGGTGCATTTATGGGTAAAGACCTCCAGGACTGGGACAGCGCAGACATCCACTTCAGCAAAGTGGGACACCTACTTGGAGCAGCGGAATACTGTGAATATGAGTCCCTTAGCAGCAGAGCTGCAACAGATCTTGGGTCTCATAGTCCTGATGCAAGATAAGGCCATGGGGCCTGGGGCACCCCTAGATGCCGAGCCATCACCATTTAAGGAACGGTGCCTCCCTATTGCCTATGGTGCATCATACACAGATGGGTCTAGCTTCTGTGCCTGGTACATGCACAGTACTAGGTGCTACTGCTGCCTGGACCACTGTTGGAGTCCAACCTAGTACAGATATCATATGGCTTGAAACTGGATGTGGGCAAAGTAGCCAATGGGCTGAACTTAGAGCAGTGTGGATGGTGATCAGTAAAGAGGTAACACCTATGGTAATCTGTACCAATGGTTGGTTGTCTATTGAGGCTTAACCTTGTGGTTAACTACTTGGAAAATACAGAAGTGGCCAGTTGGTAACCAGTTCACTTGAGGCCACCATGTGGCAAAACCTATGGGAGGAAGGATGACCTTCCCCAACTAGGAATGGAGATGAATGGTAACCTGTTGTTGCCTATCCCAATGCCCCTGAAGGCAAGGGAACAGAAAACCTGGCTGTAGCCATAGACCCTCCAAAGCCTCCCACTGCTGGTGGTTGGCCATCGAAGCTCTCTGGAGGGAGGGCCTACAGTATGACTTGCATGCCACTCCTTGGATGTTCAATACATGGCCCCCATGGTTGACTGTTCATAACAGAACAGTCATGGAGCGAACCCTTCTCGGGGGGACATATGTACTCTCTGTACGGTCTATTATGAGCTCCCCTGTGACTCTGGCATGGATACAGGATCCAAAGGAACCACGGGGAGCTAAGATAATGTGGTAACAGTGCCCAGCACAGATAACTGTCGTGGCTGCCTTACCATCCAGGATGAAAGGTTAGCCTGTATTTTGCCTGAGGGATGTGATTTACCTCTGTTCATACCTGTGTCTGCTCTGTCATTTTGACAGTAGGCTAACATGCTCCAGTGGCATTGTGGACTGGGCCCACACCTACACTGAGGTGACCAATGTTTCCAGCAGTTGGATCTCTGCACCACCCTTCAGGCTGCAAGAGCAGACAGCTTGCCTTGGCACATACATTCAGTATCTGCAGAGAACTAGACGTGGCTGGAGATTTGGAGTCCCATGGCCAATGCCTGGAATGCAACGTTGCAAGCCTTGGACAACAGATGCTGCAAGACCCATGGTGTGTGCACCCCCTGGCTGGCCCATGGTGTTTATCATGGGTGGGGCTGGCTAGTGAGGGAACATGTCGTACCCCTGGTCCATGTGCCATGATGCATAGAACAACATGGAGGTAACACCACTGTGGGATGGGTACCCATCACAGCCTGTGCAAACATAACACACATCACCACACAGAAGGTTTGGTGGAACAAGCAGCCCCAACCAGGTCAGGCCCTGAGGGACTTTGTGCCCCCTGGAACTTTATGGGTCTGTGAGAACACCGCGTAGCCTTACCTAGCAGCAAACTGGACTGGATATTGTACCTGGGGGTGGCTTTATGTACCTGCCACTGTTCTCCCCACATTGCCCAGACACCCGTATAACTGCGAAGTGCTAGACTATCAGTTTCTTCAAGTGCAACGAGCTCCCTGGTGGTTCTATCCCTTGAAAATGACTATCCCTAGAGCGGGTGTCCTAACTGTAGAAGCACAAGTTACTGCTCTTGCAGAGCACGCCTCTCGGGCTCTGAATTACACCTGAGTAGCCCTCATGCTGTTCATGGATGAGGCTGATCATACGAAAAATGTGGTACTGCAAGACTGAATGGCCTTACACAAAGTAACTGCTGCCCAAGGAGGGACCTGTGCCCTTTTAGGAACACAATGTTGCACCTTTACCCCTGACAACTGGCAGAATATAACAGCAGCCCTGCAAGGGGTTTCACAGGAGATTAAGGTGGTCGAGAGCCTTACCGATGACCCCTTGCAGAGATGGTGACCATCTATAGGCTCTGTCCTGCGTTGGGCCCTAATAGTCATAAATAGCATGGCTAGGATGCTAGTAGTGAGCTGTTGCTCTTTGCATTATTGTTGTGGGTTACAGATTCAGGACTCTGCACTATGGACACATGTCCTTGCCAAAAGGATGCCCTCGACCTAGGGGGTGGAGTGTAAGGGAAATGACTGCACTTTAGTCAGGAGTTGGCCAAGGCGGCCTTCCAGTACAGCATGCCTGAGGGGATTTGGAACACAGGCACCCAGCTCTCCACATTATGTAGCCATGTCATATAAGGTGCATTAGGTACCCACTCACGTAAGCTCATGCTTGGCTCAGAGCCACTATTGTCCATAAAAGGTATAACTCTCCTGCTGATGCTGTACATATGGCTGGCTTGCTTGCGCCCAGAGAGAAAATAAAGCCATGTCAACCTCCGATCACTTGAGTGTTCGTTCAGCTGCCTGCCACTTGTCCACCCACTGTCCTCAGTCCTCAGCTTGGGCTGGAACCTGACACTTGGAATGACACCCAGTCTTTATTTCCAGATAGATTCCCCAATATTCTAATGCGTTTTTTTGTTTGTTTGTTTGTTTTGTTATATCTTTCACCATAGATTAATTAAAACTAATCAAGAACTTGGTAAATGGAATTACATGTTATGTTGTCTTGGGTGACTGACTTCTTTCACTCATTTATCTGTTGCATTTACCAGCACATGCTTTTAATTACTGAGAAGCATCTCATTGTATAAATACATTACAATTTGTTTATCTGTAACCCTGTTTGTGAACATTTGGGTTGTTTCCAATTTGAGTCAAACTGCTGAATCTCAGAATAGCAATAAGTTTAACATTTTAAGAAAATGCCAAATTGTCTACCATAGAAGTTATACCAATTTAGCTTCCACAACAATCACCTAGGTAATGGCTGGGAAAATTTCATTAGAAAAAGAAAAAAAGTAGATTAAGACAAAATAAGACATGAATAGCCAGGTATCAAAGAGGAATGTCTTCCCTTACTAAGTTATCTTTGCCAAATAATAGTTCCAGTAGGCAGTAGAGAAGTAGGGCAAGAAAATAAAATAAGACTTCAAATGAAAGGCTGGGGAGTGCAATGAATTTGGTAGGATTCCAAAGGCTAACATAATCCTTGCTTTTTAAATTCATCATATAACCACTCACAACCTCAATTTTCTTTTCTCTGGAAAAGATAAGATGTGTATGCCCTTTGGTTTCAAGGTAGCAGATAATTGGAGAACTGAATTCCAACAATTTCACAAGTTTGAATAATTAAAGGGACTTAAAAGGACTCACAGTTTGCACTCCTATAAGGCCTTACTGTAATTAATACCAAAGAGCTGGAGAAAGAAAGTGCAGGCAAGCATGGGGACCCAAAAGACTTCCAGTGGCTGTTCCCTCTGCTTCTTTCTTAGTGGTCTAGGATGTATTAATTTTGGGTATTGCAAATCCTCTGTAAAGAATCTTGGGTTCAGGGTAACATGGGAAAAAATTCCTATCAAGGTGTTTTAGGTCCCCACCGGTCAGGTAGCCAAATCAGGCTCAGTTACACCAGGCGTAAGCCACCAGTGTACACAATCCTAATCCAGCTGGTCCAGGACACCCTAGCAAGTTGTAAATATTAAACTGTTCAAAAGTTTATTACTTTATAGTTAGCCATATCTTTTTTTTTTTTTTTCTTTTTGGACAGGATCTTGCTCTGTCACCCAGGCTGATGTGCAATACGGTGGCATGATCACTTCTCATTGTAGCCTCGATTCCCCAGGCTCAAGCCATCCTTCTGCCTCAGCCTTTGGAGTAGCTGTGACTCCAGGCATGTACCACCATGCCCAGCTAAATTTGTGTGTGTGTGTTTTGCGGAGACAGGGTTTCAATCTGTTGCTCAGTCTGGTCTTGAACTGCTGGCCTCAAACTATCCACCTGCCTTGACCTTCCAAAGTGCTGGCATTACAGGTATAAGCCACCGTGCCCAGCTTGGCCTTATCTTAACCAAGTGAATTTGAGGTATCCGTAGAGATAAGCATAGAGCAGACTTAGTCCAGCAATAAGATAACTATATATTATACATCATTAGTAAGGGCAATGAAAGGAAGCTTAAAACCATTATGAGCAAGTTTTCTATGCCTTTTTTTCCTCCAGTGTTTTAAACTATTTTTTTTTTTTTTTTTTTTTGGAGACGGAGTTTCGTTCTTGTTACCCAGGCTGGAGTGCAATGGCGCTATCTCGGTTCACCGCAACCTCCGCCTCCTGGGTTCAAGCAATTCTCCTGCCTCAGCCTCCCGAGTAGCTGGGACTACAGGCACGTGCCACCATGCCCAGCTAATTTTTGTATTTTTAGTAGAGACGGGGTTTCACCATGTTGACCAGGATGGTCTCGATCTCTTGACCTCGTGATCCACCCGCCTCGGCCTCCCAAAGT
>PVKV010004052.1:59403-85207 GCA_004027835.1 Alouatta palliata | reverse complement strand
AACTATTTTTATTATTTTAAATTGTATTTTAAGTTCAGGGGTGTATGTGAAGATTTGTTACATAGATGAACTTGTTTCATGGAAATTTGTGGTACAGATTACTTATCACCCAGTTATTGAGCCTAGTACTCATCAGTTATTTTTCCTAATCCTGTCCCTCCTCCCACCCTCCACCCTCTGACAGACCCCAGTTGTGTGTTGTTCCATTCTATTGTCCATGTGTTCTCATTATTTAGCTCCCAAGTACGAGTGAGAACATGCGGTTTTAAGTGTTCCATTTCTGCATTAGTTTGCTAAGGATAATGGCCTCCAATGCCATCCATATCCCTGCAAAGGATTTGATCTGGTTCTTTATCCTTAATAAATGGTTAAAGTAAGGCTGGACTCCAGAGATGGAGGTTGTAGTGAGCTGTTTGCACCACTGCACTCCAGCCTGGACAACAAAACTAGACTTCAAAAAGAAATTTTTAAAAATGGTTAATATTTAAGAAGTCATTGATATTATTTTTATATTTGGGAGTTACTGTATTCTAAAATTAAAATTTTCAAAACTTTTATTAAAATTTAAACTATTTTAAATATATTTCAATTTCATTTATCTCATTGAAATGTATTTCTCTTTAGGGTTTCTCCAACTTGCTTTTTTCCGGTGAATATAAAAGGCAACTGAAATTAGGGTCACGTTGAGATGTGTTCTGTGTCTCCCTGTTCTGTTTTACTTAACTTTGATAAGCTTCCATTCCCTCTAGTAAAAACTTCTCCATGTTTCCACTATATATTAAATACATTACATACATATATATATTTAATATTGCATATATTACATACTTCTTCTCTTCAAACATCGGAATTGGTGCTTAATTTTATTAAGTCAATCATTAGGATGACTTCTCCTTAAAAATAAAATCATAAATAATAAAATAATAAAATAAAAAGCACATAAATATTAATTACATAATACACTTCAACTGTATACCTTATAAATAAGGATCAAGCATTTGAATGAGATAAAAGAATGAATTGCATGCATATTTTTGCATTTATAGTTAGATTTCTATTTTGAAGACAACTGCATATATACTAGTTTCCAACATGCAACTGCAAAGCCAAAACATGCATATATTTTTCTGTTATATGTTTTAGACATTTCAATGCAAAAAACATTAAATTTAGCTTAATAATACCCAAGTGTTGCTTTAAAAACTTAAGTTTGCTGAACTTGCATCACTTTAAGCAGCTGAAATCCATACTCCAACGTTATTTATTTTTCCTTTCATGTAACCCTAAACTGTAAAACTTCAAATTTCATTCTTGTACAGTGATTTTGTTTTAACCCTTGTGGAAGATAGTGTGGCAATTCCTCAAAGACCTGAAGAGAGAAATAATCATTCCACCCAGCAACCCTATTACTGGGTATACGCCCAAATAAATAGAAATCATTCTATTACAAAGACTTATGCACATATATGTTCATTGCAGCACTGTTCACAATAGCAAAGACATAAAATCAACCTAAATGGACATCAATGATAGACAGGATAAAATATTGTAGTATATATACAGCATGCAATACTACGCAGCCATAAAAAGGAACAAGATGTTGTCCTCCGCAGGAAAATAGATGAAGCTAGAGGCCACTATCCTTAGCAAACTAATGCAATAACAGAAAACCAAATACTGCATGTTCCCACTTATAAGGGGAGCTAATTGATGAGAACACATGGACACAGGTGGGAAGCATCACACACTGAAATCTGTTGGGTGGGGACTAGGAGAAGGACAGGGGGAGGTAAGGAGTTGGGGAGGGATGCCAGATGGGAGAAATGCTAGATATAGCTGATGGGGATAAAGGCAGCAAACCACATTGCTATGTATGTACCCATGCAACAGTCCTGCATGGTCTTCACATGTACCCCAGAACCGAAAGTGCAATAAAAAACATATTAAAAATAATAATAATAAAATAAAAAGCACATAAATATTAATTACAATTAATTTCAAAAGTGGTTTTAAAAATAATAAATATACTATTTATATCAACATATCAATATATATTTCTGTCTTTATCATATAATAATATCTTTTCATTATAATGAGGACACGTAAGAATCAGGTCCTAGTTTGTTTTGCTGGTTTGGAAACATTACTGAAAATTTGTTGCAGAATGGACTTTACATTTTTTCTCATAAGTAGCTTCATGTAAACAAACAAGATCACCTCAAAAGTAACCTTCAGACATATGCAATTGTATAGACTATTACATAAGATTAGTTTAATATTTTCTGTGAAAAGAATACCTAACATAAAATTTACCCTCTTAATAAACTTCGAAGTACAAAATACCATGTTGTCAACTACAGGCACTACATTGTACAGCTGATTTGTAGAATTTATTTATCTAGCATAACTGAAACATTATGCCCTGTACACTTTAAGTAAATGCAATTCTCTGTATAGCAGTTATACCTAAATATAGCTGTTAAAATAAAGGAAAAAAGATTAGTTTGATATTATTCAAACATATGAAGCAGTATGCGTTTTTCTTCCAGTCTTAATTATTTTTCTAAATATCACTGGAGCATTTGCAAAAACCTTTGATATGATCATAAACAATGTGCTGGAAGAGTTGCGGTTTAACCAATGAGCGTTATCTCTTTAATTAAATCATATATGTGAAAACAAATTATTTATGCTTATTCATAAAAAACATCTCCCACGTGTTTAATCAGTCTTCATGCAAACATACCATTCATTGCCTAATATGTTTTTTCCAACCATTATATTTTTGTTTTAAGGGTAATCTCCTTAGTATTAGTCAAAACATACCATATTATTAACACCAATATTAAATGCAGTTGACAAACACTGTATTTATTGTTTAACTTTCACTAAACGTTATGATGTAGCCACTATTTTTCCTCATTTTACAGGAAAAGAAACTGAGACTTAGAATAGAGACTTTGTGTAGTGTAGCAGTAAAGAGAGAAGAGTTTAATGAAAACACTAACATTCACCAGATGTGTACTGTGGGTAAAAGTCTTAAACTCTAGTTCCTCACTTTCCTTATCTATAGAAGTTAATTGTTTATTTTTTTCATATTAACAGAGAATATTATATGTATGTCTTGACCATTACCTTATGGTAAACGGAAATGTACTATATCTTAATTGATTAGTTGTAATGCTGGCATTATTGTGTCAAATAGGAAAATAACATTGTAAGTCTCTTAGGACATTTTTGAGGTTATATTCATAGACATAAAATAAAATTTCTTTAAGGCTGAAAAACTGTGATTCATATAAATGTGTTATTAAGCTTAAGATGTAAATGTAAAGAATCCTAAAATTAAAGCTGTGAGCATTGCTGATTTTGAACAAAACTCTTTTTTAGTATAGCATTTGTCTTCAAGGAAGGAAAAATTCTAAAATGGCATAGGTTCTATTGTCTCAATAAAAAATACACATTAGAATAAATTTAAAGTAAAACAACCTACTCTAAAACCAAGAAGTTTTTTTGTTTTTTTTTTTGAGACGGAGTTTCGCTCTTGTTGCCCAGGCTGGAGTGCAATGGCGCGATCTCGGCTCACCGCAACCTCCGCCTCCCGGGTTCAAGCAATTCTCCTGCCCCAGCCTCCCGAGTAGCTGGGACTACAGGCACGTGCCACCATGCCCAGCTAATTTTTGTATTTTTAGTAGAGACAGGGGTTTCACCATGTTGACCAGGATGGTCTCGATCTCTTGACCTCGTGATCCACCCGCCTCGGCCTCCCAAAGTGCTGGGATTACAGGTGTGAGCCACCGCGCCCGGCCAAAACCAAGGAGTTTTAACAGTGGAAAAGAGAAAATGTGTTGTTTGTGTGAATCCTTGCTTCTGCTCTTCCCTCAAACCCTCTTCATCATAGGCTGTCACTTTCTCAGTCCTGAATTCACCCTCGTGAAGGCAGACGACATTCAAGGTCCAAAAAGGTGGGTTGTTAAATTGGTTTTACTGCTCTAGCATGTATGGAGCTTGGAGTGTCTGAATATCTGGGTGCCAGGATGATACTACCCTCCGTTCTCAGTCCCAGGGGAACTGGTCTAGCCTAGGATCTTAGGATGGTCTGTGCCTTTGTTTCCCGATAGCAGTGTTCTCTCTTTTATCTCTATTGTATTGGTTCCAGTCTTGAGGCTTTGCCTTTACTCGTATCTTCTTATTGTAAAAAGGAATAAATAAATCTCAACTTAAAAGGACATTACTAAGTAATTGTTCTGCACTATAATCCCAGAAAAATGCTTTTGTCTTGTGATTTCTTCAAACAGAAAAACGTCACTTTCACGAAACCAAGAAAATGCATTAGACCAAAATCTATTTTTTAATATTTTACTTTATTGTTTTTTATGTTTCTTTCATCATAAATTTGATTGCAGAACAGAACATCCTAAGAATATATTTAAAAAAATTCTTACTCTCCAGTTTTTGGGGACTGATAATTAGTGTAACTGTTGACATTTATTTGCCACGTGCTTTTTGAAGCAACTGTGCTAATAACTAGAAAATGCTTAATTTTGAAATGTTGTTAGTTTTTCAACTTCCTTGTAAAACCATATCGGTGATTATCTTTAATGAACCTGGTAATTTTTATTTATATTACTGCAAATCTGACTTTAAAAGAAACTCTATTTTATTCAATATCTCAATAGTCTTTCTGAGTGACAGTAGAAATATGTTACAAATAATGCAGTGTAGTCTGTGTTGCTTAATGCTGAAATTATAAAGACTTTTTTTAAGTAACAAAGTTACAACATAGCAGTAAAATAGAGCAAAATCCGGCAGGAGTGGGAGATGGCTCAATGTCTTTATAGCTGACCACTAGAAAACAGGAATACAATGATCCTATTTAAATTAAAATGACATTTAACCTCTTTCAGGTTATGAAATTTTAAGCATAAGGAAATTAGATTCCCTCAATTGCATAAAAGTGTCTTAGCGAAATATAAAGTCAGTTACAGGTGAGCCATATGTGTAAGTATGAAAGGAAACAATCTCAGTTATAATTAAACTTTCTTAAAATGCTAGCGATGTGTAAAGTTTGTTATTACAATTGCCTCTTTCAAGTATTTATTCTGTGATTAATAGTAGCTTTTACTTTATAAATTTTGGAGCTCTGTTATTTGGTATATACATTTATTTAGCTATAAAACTAATTATAAAAATAAGGGTTTGGAAAACAGATTGAATTACTAGCAACATTCTTTTAAATCATTGATATTTTTAATATAACATATTATCAAGGTTATACACTGTGTGTAAGCATCACACGAACAAATAAATGGAAAAAAAAACTTTGCAAAGATTTAAACTGGTGATCTGTATTGTAAGCAACAGATTTTGGCATATGAGTGGTACATAGGTGAAAATATGCCAGAGATTTCTGATGAGACTTGAAATGCTGTGTTATAGAACATTTATTTCATTCCGCTAATTATTTGATTTGTTAACATTATCACTTTAAAATTATTCCTTGGTATCCAGAATGCATAAATTACACATTGGAAACTTTATTCACAGGACTAAGTAGCAGAAAATAGCCTCATTTAATAAGGTATAACTATTTATTTATGCCAGGGATATCGATATATTTTTTCACTTGTTTGTTCAAGTGATGCATACTGGAACATAGTCAGGATTTGGATACTTCTGGAAGGAAATATATCACTTTTATGACAAAATAACAATTTTATGATTAAGAACAGGAGATATAATTTTCAAGACATAATTACTTGTAAGTGGTTCAAGTAATAAAAAGCGAACCTCTTTTCATTACTAAATGATTTTACTTTTTACTCATAAGAAAGTTATTTGGGCTCACGCCTGTAATCCC
Organism: Alouatta palliata; assembly: GCA_004027835.1. Taxonomy (NCBI): domain Eukaryota; kingdom Metazoa; phylum Chordata; class Mammalia; order Primates; family Atelidae; genus Alouatta; species Alouatta palliata. The sequence goes on along the minus strand of PVKV010004052.1, from coordinate 79,347 downwards.
AGCACTTTGGGAGGCCGAGGCGGGCGGATCACGAGGTCAAAAGATCGAGACCATCCTGGTCAACACGATGAAACCCCGTCTCTACTAAAAATAAAAAATAAAAAAATTAGCTGGGCGTGGTGGCGCGCGCCTGTAGTCCCAGCTACTCGGGAGACTGAGGCAGGAGAATTGCTTGAACCCGGGCGGCGGAGGTTGCGGTGAGCCGAGGTCGCGCCACTGCACTCCAGTCTGGCACCTGATGACGGAGTGAGACTCTGTCTCAAAAAAAAAAAAAAAAAAAAAAAAAAGTTATTTGGCCTGTCACACTGGCTCATCCCTGTAATCCTAAGAGTTTTGGAGGCTGAGGCAGAAAGATTGTTTGAGCACAGGAGTTTGAGATGCCTGGGAATGACATGACAGTAAGACCTCATCTCTGCTAAAAATTTATAGCTGGGAGTGGTGACTGTGCCTGGAGGCTGAGGTAGGAGAACTGCTTGAGCTCAGGACTTACAGGCTATAGTGAGCTGTGATCAATCACACCTCTGCACTCCAGCCTGGGCAACATAGTGAAATACTGTCTTAAAAAAAGGAAAAGAAGGCCGGGCGCGGTGGCTCACGCCTGTAATCCCAGCACTTTGGGAGGCCGAGGCGGGTGGATCACGAGGTCAAGAGATCGAGACCATCCTGGTCAACATGGTGAAACCCCGTCTCTACTAAAAATACAAAAATTGGCTGGGCATGGTGGCAAGTGCCTGCAGTCCCAGCTACTCGGGAGTCTGAGGCAGGAGAATTGCTTGAACCCAGGAGGCGGAGGTTGCGGTGAGCCGAGATCGCGCCATTGCACTCCAGCCTGGGTAACAAGAGCGAAACTCCGTCTCCAAAAAACAAACAAACAAAAAAAATGGCTAAATTCTGTCCCAATATGTTAATGAAGTAACAATAAAGACAATTAACTAAGGACTGAATTAGGAAGACATTTGTCACTGACTCTCAAACTGTAACATTTAATCTCTCAGCGTGTTCATTGATTTAAGCTTCTAATGGTAGTGCTGAAAGTAGTCTGTATTTGGAAATGTCTAATTTCTCATATGCACTTAATACATACATATATATAATGAAGATTTTCAAACATTAGCTGCCATTTTCAGTGACAAATAACTGTGAGCTAACTTAAGATAAATAATGGCAAGAAATGAGAGCTAATGGTTGTGAAGGAACCATTTCTTCACACTTTCTCTCCTGATCCGTATTTATTTGTTCTGCTAAGGGATTGCAAACATTACTCCTCTCACTGATCAGAAACTGTTATTAATTTTAAATAGTATGTTTTATTACTCAGCTTCTTCTGAATGCTATAAAATCAGTGGATTATATGAGCACACACATGTTAAGAGCTCTGCGGATGCAAATGATAGACAAACATGTTATTCTGTGAACTATATTACCTGTAGATAGGTTTCATATTTTGTTCATCTATGTATCCCTTTTGCAAGCTATAGCCTTGCCACATAATACTAATATAGCATATATTAGCATCTAGTTCAATTAAGTATAAAGCAAATAAATCAAGGTGAAGAGGAAATGCTAAAAACTATTTCCATAGCAGTATATTCTCCACAGGAGTATTAAAGGTGAATACTGGAGTAGAATACAATATAAAAGAAAATATCTATTATGATAGCTTATCTTATAAATTCTCAAAAAAAAAAAAGGTAAGTTCACTATTGGCTTAGACAAATTTGATAAACGGATACATTTCCAAACTGAAGCTAACTTAAAAGACAAGAAGGAAAATTATTTCTTGAAAATGCATATAATTTAAACTAGCCTGAAGGCTGTTTTCCAGGGTACTTTTCTGTAAAGAAATTAACATGACTTCAACGTAAGATTTTCTTTGTATGTTATACAAGAGTAAAAGGGCAGCAATAAATATGCTGTCAGAAATTTTTAAATAATTGCTATCAAGTAAATAAAATTGCATTGCAAATTAAAAAAAGAAATTGGTCTTCTCATATCCAATTTAGAATAAGGTTATTTTGTAGCTTATGTACTGGTGAAATTGAATACCAAATTTTTAGAAGTATCATCAAACAAGTTACACTGCTAAATCCCTTGAATATATTTTTAATTAGCAAAATAAATTTCTAAGTTGAATAATTAACAACATTTGAGTAGTAAAGATAAATGTTTTAAAGCAATGCTTTACAAAAAACAAGGGAATAAACTAGAATATTCTGGAATTATGTGTTTAGTGTAGGTAAATTTAAAATACTGTTTCATTTTCACATATAAACATTTAATACTCATTAATGTAAACAAAAAGCACAAAATGAAAATACAAATAACCTCAACTTATAGCGTAAAGTACTTCAAATATTGTAAAAGTAATTGCTTACTTAAAAACATATGTCAATGATAAATAAAGACAAATTTTAATATTTACACTTTATACTTAAAAATATATATTTCCATAGGTTATGGCAGAACAGGTGGTGTTTGATTACATGAGTAAGTTATTTAGTGGTGATTTGTGAGATTTTGGTGCACCCATCACCCAGCAGGATACACTGCACCCAATTTGTAGTATTTTATCCCTCACCCCCTTCACACTCTTTCCCCTTGACTGTCCAAAATCCATTGTAGCATTCCTATGCTGTTAAGTGCTCGTAGCTTAGCTCCCACTTATGAGTGAGAACATATAATATTTCGTTTTCCATTCCTGAGTTCCTTCACTTAGAATAATAGTCTCCAATCTCATCCAGGTTGCTGCGAATGCCATTAGTTCATTCCTTTTTATGACTGAGTAGTATTCCATTGTGTGTGTGTGTGTGTGTGTGTGTGTGTGTGTGAGTGTGTGTGTGTCTGTATACATTGTATATACAGATTGTGTGTGTGTGTGTCTCAGTTTTTTTATCCACTCATTGATGGATGAACATTTGGGTTAGTTCCACATTTTTGCAATTGTGAATTGTGGTGTTATAAACATGCATGTGCAGCCAGGCACAGTGGCTCATGTCCGCAATCCCAGCACTTTGGGAGGCCAAAGTGGGAGATCACCTGAAGTCAGGAGTTCGAGATAAGCCTGGTCAACATGGTTAAACCTCGTCTCTACTAAAAATACAAAAAAAAATAGTTTGGTATGGTGGTACGTGCATGTGATCCCAGCTACTTGGGAGGTTGAGGAAGGAGAATTGCTTGAGCCCGGGAGGCAGAGGTTGCAGTGAGCCAAGATTGTGTCGTTGCACTCCAGCCTAGGCAACAAGAGCAAAACTCCAAAAAAAAAAAAAAAAAAAAAGGCATGTGCAAGTATCTTTTTTGTATAATGACTTATTTTCCCATGGATAGATAGGCAGTAGCGGTAGTGGGATTGTTAGATGAAATGGTAATTCTACTTTTAGTTTTTTAAGGAATCTCTACACTGTTTTCCATAGTGTTTTTACTAGTTTATAGTCCCACCAGTGCTATAGAAGTGTTCCCTGTTCACAGCATCCATTCCAACATCTGTTATTTATTAGTTTTTTGATTATGGTCATTCTTGCAGGCGTAAGTTGGTATCACATTGTGGTTTTGATTTGCATTTCCCTGGTCATTAGTGATGCTGAGCGTATTTTCATGTGTTTGGTGGCCATTTGTTTATCTTCTTTTGAGAATGTTCTGTTTATGTCTTTAGCCCACTTTTTGATGGGATTGTTTTATTTTTTTCTTGCTAATTTGTTTGAGTTTGTTGTAGATTCTGGATATTAGTCCTTTGTCAGATGTATAGATTGTGCAGATTTTCTCCCACTCTCTCTGTTGTCTGTTACTCAGCTGACTGTACATTTTGCCATGCAAAACTCTTTAGTTTAATTAAGATCCATCTATTTATCTTTCTTTTTATTGCATTTGTTTTTGGGTTCTTGGTCATGCAATGCTTGACTAAGCCAATATCTAGAAGGGTTTATCTTATGTTATCTTTTACAATTTTTATAGTGTGAGATCTTAGATTTAAGTCCTTGATCCATCTTGAGTTGATTTTTGTTTAAATTGAGAGATGCGGATCTAGTTTTATTCTCCAACATATAAATTGCCATTTATCCCAGCACCAACTGTTGAATAAGGTGTCCTTTCCCCACTTTATGTTTTTGTTTTCTTTGTTAAGGATCATTTGGCTGTAAATATTTGGGTTTGTTTATGGGATTTCTATTCTGTTCAATTGGTCTATGTGCCTGTTTTTATACCAGTACCATGCTGTTTTGGTGACTATGGCCTTATGATATAGTTTGAAATCAGGTAATGTGATGCCTACAGATTAAGAATTAGATGTTTAATCTCATTCTTTCCGCTAAAACAAATAAATAAACAAAATAGCAAAAACACTTGCATTTAAAGGGCATCCTTTTACTGTTTTTGTGAAATACACGAATTACATAGTTATTGTTGGGGTTTGTGTTATTTTCTCAAACCTGTAATTTTAATATGCATATTATTTTTATTTTTATGTTTCTTATGCTATAAGTTGTATTCATCCTTGTCTTGTCATAATTTCTTAATGTGGTTTTCCTTTACACAGTGCGTTCACGTTATCAGACACTTCTTTAAACGCTTGATAAATATTAAGTCATTTAGTCCTTAAAGCACCCCTTTAAGGGCACTACTATTTATAGATGATAAAATTGGGCACAGATAGGTAAATAAACTTGTTTCAGTTTGCTTAGCAAGTATATGGCAGAGCTGTGGTTTGAATTTGAATGTCTGGCTCTACATTCCAACTTCTTCAAAGAAAACATTTTTGGCAGAAATGTAATTGCTACAAAACTCTTCAAGATGTCTGTTCTGGAAATATTTATAGCCAATTTGAAAATACACATGCATAGAGTAGCATATTATGATGTCATTTTTGGTTTGTAGATAAAAACCTCAAGTAAATCCCCTGATATAATGTTAATGGAAAAACATGGGATTTAGAATAATCTACTGCAGTATCTATTTCTGGATTCTTAACTTTGTTGTATGTGTTGAATTCATGTTTTCACATCAAAATGATGTTAAATTGAAATCAGTGACTTGTATTTTCTGAGAACATTTTCCTTTTCTGTGATACATTTTCATGTAAAATGAAAAAAATATAAAAGAATTATACTGAAATAAAAGTATCTGTAGAGATAATTTTTGAATAATTTTTATTCTGATGATACTAAACCTTCCACTTAATAACTTGGCATACTTTCTATGTTTTCAAAAATATTTTATAATTTTCATGTCATTTTATATTTTTCGTATATATCTCATGTCATTCCTATCAAATATCTTTATGTCCTTGTAATATAATTTTACATTATTTTAACTACATTATTTCCCCACTCCTATTGCTAACTACTTGCTGTTTAGGTATAAGTAAGCAATTCATTCTGAGACATTTATCTATCTAATGTTTTTTTCACCTTCCAAAATTTTATTTATTAATTCATTAATTCATTAATTTATTCATTTGTTCTTAAATTATATAGAAAGTTTCTTGGTTTTTCAAGAAAGGGAGAAAAGAGAAAGAAAAACTTCAGGAGATTTCAGGGTGTCTGTTTTTGCCATTGCTTTCACTTCTGAATTTCTGGCTGCATTAAATTGAGGCTGAGGGATATAAGTTGAAAAGTAATGGTAAATCACTGCATGTTCAATGGTGCTTTAAGTCGTGGTGTTCTTTACTTATGTACTGGCTGCTATCTATTTTCAAAGTCCTCAAATAGCTGCTATATTTCTTTTGTATAATTTTATATGGTTTTGTTCATTGAATGAGACAGATAAAGTATATTTTTATCAATTTGTGCCCAGAACTGAAAACGCTGTTTTTCACTTTTAAGTTCTTAACATGTGAGTTAATAAAAGGGATTTGATTTCTTACCATCACTGGCTTTGCACCAATAGGTTGTGGGTTCATGTCAGTATAATTATCTCCAAATTCATCAAGTTATTAAGTATGTACAGCTATTTGTATACCAATCATAGCTCAAGAAAGTGTTTTTGAAAACACTATTAAATATTTATACTTACTTTTTTGTCTGGTAAGAATATAGGCACTTCCATTTTCTGATCTGAAGTTTTTCTAAATTTGCTTCATTTAAAAATGTAGTTCAGAATATAGTTCTTCAGAAATAAAAAAAATAATGCTTCATAGAACATAAAACATTTTGATAAAACATATGCAAATACGTAGACTCTCAACTAGGTAATTAACCACTGCTTCTCACAGACATACCCATTAAATATACGCTCTCTCAACATCTGTATCTATTAACATAAAAGATTAAGTTCAAGCATAGCAATAAATAGACAATACAATACTTAAGGGAAAATATAGGTATACATACTGATCCACAAGCAGAATTTTTCCCTTAAAATTGCAGTCAAATTACATCCCGTCTTTTGTTCTCTCTTTAATAAACTCTAAGTCATTCATACACTGCTCAAAAGAAGAATGATTGAATTCAAAGAGGGTTAGCTTAATGTAATCCATCAAATATTGAATACTAATAATACCTGCAAGTAATACATCAATCTGATTTTTAATAAATACAAACAGAAGAAAAACAAATGGATATGACTTTGAAATTCTCTTTCCATGCTTATAATGAATTAGTTTCCATGCCCTCAAATCATATATTGAATACAGTAGGAAGATGTCATTGTATGTTATTTTTAATATGCTAATATTTTACTATTGGAGGAAGGATATTTTACAACTATTACTACAAAGTTTTAAATGACATACAATTTATTAAGTACACTAATCTCTTGGTATCCATGGGGGATTCATTGGTTCAAGTATCTTCTTTGGATACCAAAATCCACAGATGTTCAAGCTCCTTTATATAAATGATGTAACATTTGCATATGATTTGTGCATATCCTCTCATATACTAAAATCGTCTCTAGATTACATATAATATCTAACACAATGTAAATGCTATATAAATTATTATGCTATACTGTTTAGGGAATAATGACCCCCCCAAAAAAAAAAACCTGTACATGTTTAGCACAGATTCAATTTTTATTTGAATATTTTTTATTCATGGATTAATGAATTAAATCTATGGATATGAAATTCATGGATAATGAGGGACAATTATATCAACAATTCCTTAAAATTACTAAATTAGAACAATTAAATCCTTTAGAAATACAGAAAGGCGGCCAGGCACAATGGCTCATGTCTGTAATCCCAGCACTTTGGGAAGTCAAGTTGGATAGATCATGAGGTCAGCAGTTTAAAACCAGCCTGGCCAAGATGGTGAAACCTGTCACTCTAAACATAAGCTGGGCATGGTGGCAGGCACCTGTAATTGCAGCTATTTGGGAAGCTGAGGCAAGAGAATCACTTGAATCCACAAGGCAGAGGTTTCAGTGAGCCGAGATTCTGCCACTGTACTCTAGCCTGGGCAACAGAGCAAGACTCCGTCTCAACAAAAAGGGAAGGGGGTGGGTAAGAAAGAAAAAACATAGAAAGGCAAAAAGTTGGCTGTTTTAAATATTACAAGTAATTATGAGAGCTAGATATGACCCTCATCTTTTTAAATCCTTCTCATCATTTTGATTCATGATATGTTTTTCAAATAAAAATGCTTTTTTGCCATGATTTTTTAATTCTATGAGTATATTTACGAAACATACATTAGGCCTCTTTCTGAATCCATCTGAATCACACAATAATAAAATTCACTGACTTTTTTTTTTTTTTTTTTTTTTTTTGAGACAGAATCTCTGTAGCCCAGGCTGGAGTGCAGTGGTATGATTTCAATGTCAGTTCACTGCAACCTCCATCTCCAGGTTCAAGCAACTCTCATGTGTGCTTCAGCCTCCCAAGTAGCTAGAATTACAGGTATGTGCCACCATGCCCACTAATTTTTTTGTATTTTAAGTAGAGATGGGGTTTTGCTATGCTGGCCAGGCTGGTCTTGAACTCCTGTCTTCAAGTGATCAGCCTGTCTTGGCCTCCCAAAATGCTGGGATTACTGGTGTGAGCCACTGTGTCAGACATAAATTCACTGACTTCTAATTGTATTGATAGTCTTCAATATACTATTGTTCCCCTTGCCATTTTTTGGACTTTACGAGAGTGCTCAAGTTATGCATATTCATATATAACTTTACAAGAGGGCCCAAGTTAAAATTGAGGGACTTCTTTTCTTGGGTCTGCAAGGGGAGTAGTTTCAAAGGCAGGAGTTTCCCTACTCCATGCCTCCATTCAGGAACCAGAAGGATTTCAAGAGTAAAGTTCTTTGTCTAGGTTTCCCACATGTGGGCCAGGTAGAGAAAGCCAGGTAAAGCTCCTTTGTCCCAAAATGCCCACTGAAAACTCTGGAAGGAGGGGGCTCTGTAACTCAGGGCTGTAGACCAAATAGCCAATCCCATATCAGAATCAAATATCAATCACTCCAGAGAAAGTTTGAAAGAACTCCTCTCATTGGATGAGAACATGAATGGGGAGGGAATAACTCAAGTGTTAAAACTCCAGCTGCTCCTTACCTATATGGATTCCCTCTCTGGGTCCCTTCCCACAACAGCATGGGAGCTGTCTTTCTTTCTCTCTGTCTTTGTCTAATAAATCACTTTTCTGCAAAACTGTTTGGCAAGACAATATTTATTCAAACAGCAAACTCACCATGCCTCCAGGGTCCTTTTCCTCATTCATCTGGGTTAGTGAGGCTAAGAAACTCTTCAGAACTGGGAGCTAAATGCACTCCTCCAGTTACATCTTTTGGTGAGTCCTCCAGAACATCGGACTTCACACTGGTGAGTGATATTGGATCCCTTTCTCTTGCTAATCTGTCCTTTCCCTTCTTTTAAATTTGTTAAGGAGATAAAAACCAGGTGCCTGTCATCCATCTAAATAAGACTAGCACACCTGCCGGTCTAAAGACACAGGTATCAGGCTTTCTGGGAAAGGACTCTTCAACAACCCCCAGCTCTTCGGATCTGGAAGTGTTAGCTAGCCCCAAATCAGCTTTCCTTTCCTGCTGTTCTTTCTTTCTCTTTCTCTGGGCCAAGGGCCAGCTGGGGAAAAGGTCAACAGTCCCAAAGTCCCGGTTCAGTCAATTTTAGATCGTGGCCACATTTAGACTTCCTAAGAAAAAGCTGCCTATTCGAGCCGCACCCAGGCTTTCAGACCCCAACCTCCTGGGTCCAGATTTCCATAAGACAAACTTCTTCAAGGCTCTTTCCTCTAAGATATTTCCTGCACATGAAGCTATTACCTTTCTTGCTAGGACTTTGAGACTCTTGGGATGGCTGTCCAGGGATCCTTGCCCATGGTGCCCTCAGGCTTATGACTATGAGGACCTCCTACAGGATAAATACACAGGGCTAGTTCCCGTAGTCCACAGCACTAGATTATGTCCTAACAGAGCAAGAGTTTATCAGTGGGTACTAGAGGCTATAGGACATTTTTTTTTTGTCACCTGCAAATTCCCAGTCCAATAAATTAGTGACAGAATACAATGATATACAATTTGTCTTGCCTAGGATTGGCTCTCCAAACAGCAGAACTTCTCCATCTAGAATACCATAGTCAGACATGGTCCAAGGCTCAAATAGTTAATTGCAGGCCCCACAACCCTAGGGCATATTTCTATGATGAAAGGTGTGATGGAAAACAAGTCCCGGGTCCCAAGGCATTGTTCTGACCTCTTCCATGTGGCCAGCTATTACCTTCTTTAAGATTGTTGTGCTTAGAGACCTTCTCAAGGAGTTTATCCCCTAGGGCAACTTTATAGTCAGGCCTATGTAAATTGGACTCTGGCTGGGGAATATTGGCACACATCACCCAAGCCTCACTGACCCAGTTCTTCAAGGACATGCTAGTACGGAGCCACTAAGCTTGGCACAGTCCCCATGTCGTTAAGGTCGCCATGAGGACATCAGACAGTGAGGGTGTGGCCATGAAGTGAGTATGTGTTATTAAACCTGGCACATGTGGGGGCCCAGAAGATGATCATGCATTTAGGGCACAAGGAAACTACAAGGTGCTATAACTGGGGGATGCTCCAGGGCTAGCCATTGCTAGGAATAACCAGGGATGTGGGCATCCCTGTGTTCAATTTCAGACAGGTGCTACTCTTCCCAAGGCAAAATCACTCTTAAAGTGTATCCTGGATAACTAGAACAAATTTGACCCCCAATCTTTGAGGAAGAAGCAGCTCATTTTTTTCTGCCAAGCAGCATGGCTGTGTTACGTCTGCCAAGTGGAAAAAAACCTGGCCTCCTGAGGGAAGTATAAATTGTAACACCCTTCTATAGTTATAGCTGTTCTGCAAGAGGGAAGGTAAATGGATTGAGGTCCCCTATGTGCAAGTTTTCTTTTCCCTAAGGGATAATCCTCAGCTATGTAAGGTTTGTAACCTATACCCTACTGGTCCCTCCTCAGGACAACTCCCATATCCAGGACTCCCTGCAGCTCCTCCTCCACCAATGCTGACCAGGTCTCCTCAGCTTCTATAACCCAAGAAGAGTCAGGGAAGCCCAAAATGGCCAAGGCACCTTAGGATACTAGGATTCCCCAACCCTGCCACCTACAGGCAGTAGGAGGAGAATTTGGCCCAAACAAAGTACATATTCCCTTTTCACTTTCTGACTTAAAGCAAATCAAGGGAGACTTAGGAAAATATTCAGATGACCTGGATAAGTACACAGATGTTCTGCAGGGCCTGGGTCAGTCCTTTGAATCAGATTGGAAAGATATCATATTATTGCTTAGTCAGACCCTAACTAGCAATGAGAGAGGGGCTGCTCTAGCAGTGGCTCAAGAGTTTGGGACACCTGGTACTTTAGTCAAGTACATGACCAAATGACATCAGAGGAGAAGGATAGATACCCTACAGGAAGACAAGCAGTCCCTAGCATGGACCCTCGCTGGGATCCTGACTCAGAACATGAGGACTGGAGCCACTGGCAACTGTTAACCTGCATACTTGAGGGATTAAGGTGAACTAGAAAAAAGCCCAAGAGCTATGCAATGTTATCTACCATAACTCTGGGAAAGGAAGAAAACCCAACAGTCTTCCTTGAATGGTTACAGGAGGCCTTAAGAAATTATACTCCCCTGTCACCAGACTCCATTGAGAGTCAGCTAATACTAAAAGACAAAATTTTTATGCAATCAGCAGTGGACATTAGGAGGAAGCTCCAGAAGCTGGCCCTGGGGGCCAGAACGGAGTCTAGAATCATTACTAAATCTGGCAAACTTGGTGTTCTATAATAGAGACCAAGAGAAACAGGCTGAAAGGGACAGGCGGGACAAGAGAAAGGCCACAGCCCTAGTTATGGCCTTCAGGCACGCAGACCCAAGGGGCTCAGAAGAGGGAAGGGCTTGGATTAGCTGCCAGTCTGGCAGAGTTTTCTACCCCTGCGGCCTAGCAGGACACCTTAAGAAAGATTGTCCCCAGAGGAACAGACCACTCTTTGTCCTTGCCCACTGTGCCAAGGGGATCACAGGAAGTCACATTGTCCCAGGGGATGAAGGTTCCCAGGGCCTGAGTGGCTAACCAGATGACCCAACAGCAGGACTGAGGGTGCCTGGGACAAACCAGCACAAGCCATCACCTTCACCTAGCCCTGAATAAAGCTAACCATAGGGAGCCAGGAGGTCAGTCTTCTCCTGGACGCTGGCGTGGCCTTCTCAGTTTTGCTTTCCTGTCCTGGACAGTTGTCCTCCAAGTCTGTAACTGTCCGACGAGTCCTAGGACAAGCAGTCTCCCAATATTTCTCCCAGCCCCTAAGCTGTAACTGGGGAGATATACTCTTCTCCCATTCCTTCCTCATCATGCCAGAAAGTCCCACTCCCTTACTAGGGCGGGACTTGTTAGCCAGAGCAGGAGCCATTAGCTATTTTAACATAATCAGAGAGGAAATCCCTCTCTCCTGCCCAATATTTAAAGAAAGAATTAATCCTGAGGTTTGGGCAATGGAGGGATAATTTGAGTGGGCAAATAATGCCTGCCCAATTCAAATCAGGCTAAAGGATCCTACCTCTTTTCCTTACCAAAGACAGTACCCCCTAAGACTGGAAGCCAAAAAGAGGCTACATGATATTGTAGGGAACTTAAAAGCTCAGGATCTAGTGAGGACCTGTAATAGCCCTTGTAATACTCCAGTTTTAGTAGTGCAAAAGCCTAATGCACAATGGAGGCTGGTGCAAGATCTCAGGCTTATTAATGAGGCTGTGATCACTTTAGACCCACCTGTACCCAACCATACATCTTGCTCTTTCAAATACCAGGAGAGGCACAATGGTTTACCATCCTGGCACATAAGGATGCCTTTTTCTGTGTTCCATTACATCCTGACTCCCAGTTTCTGTTTGCCTTTGAAGACTCTTTAGACAAGAATACTCAGCTCACCTGGACAGTGTTACCCCAGGGATTTCAAGATAGCCCCCACTTGTTTAGCCAGGCTCTAGCTCAGGACCTTAGTCATTTTTCACATCCAGGTACCCTGATTCTTCAATATATGGATGACTTACTTTTAACTGCTAACTCAGAAACCCAGTCTCAGCAGGCCACCCAGGATCTCCTAAACTTTCTAATCACCTGTGGATATAAGGTTTCCAAATTAAAAGCTCAACTTTGTAGGCCACAGTAAAATACCCAGTGCTTGTCTTGTCTAAGGGCACTCAGGCCCTTGATGGAGAACATCTCCAACTCATACTGGTCTTCCCCTATCCGAAAACCTTAAAACAGTTGTGAGGATTCCAAGGAATAACTGCTTTCTGCCAATTGTGGATTCTCAGATATGGAGAAATAGCCAAATCCCTATACATACTGGTTAAGAAAACCCAAAAATCTAATACCCATCTAATACAATGGGACCCTATAGCTTAGACAGCCTTTCAGATCCTAAAGCAGGTACTACCACAGGTTCCAGCTCTAAGCCTTCCTACAGGGAATGACTTCTCCCTGTATGTTATGGAAAAGTCAGGAGTGGCATTGGGGGGGTTCTCATTCAGACCCAGGAGACTACGCCACAACCAGTGGCATACCTAAGTAAGGAAATTGATGCAGTAGCAAAAGGCTGGCCACACTGCTTGCAGGTCATAGCTGCAATGGCTATACTGGTCTCAGACGCTTTTAAAATAGTGCAAGGGAAAAATCTAACTGTATGAACTTCACATGATGTAGGTGGAATTATGGCCTGTAAAGGAGGCTTATGGCTGTCCTGGCTCTACCCTCTTCTAGGCACATTTATAAACATTCTATTATTGCTGACCTTCAGGCCTCTCATCTTTAACCTTCCTGTCAAATTAGTTTCTTCTAAAGTTAATACCATAAGGCTACAAATGGTCCTGCAAATAAAACCCCAAATGTCCTTGGCTCATAAGTTCTATCATGACCTCTGAATCAACCTGCAGCCCTAGAGGACTCCTCTCTAGAGTAAACCTCAAATACAGGGCCCCTTCTATGCCCCAATTCAGCAGGAACTAGTTAAGGAATGATTGACCACTGTGTCCCAACAGCAGTTGGACTTTCCTGTTCAAAGTGGGGAACTGAGGGACTTCTCCCTCGGGTCCATGAGGGACAAGATTTCAAAGGCAGGAGTTTCTTGGTTCCATGCCTCCATGCGGGAACAGAGGAGTTTCAAATGTAAAGTTACTTGTCTGGGATTTCCGCACACAGGCTATGTAGAGAAAGCCAGGTGAAGTTATTTTGTCCCAAAAAACCCGCTGAAAGCTCTGGGAGGAGGGCACTCTGTAACTCAGAGCTGTAAAACAAGTAGCCAATCTGGCATCAGAGTCAAAGATCAATCACTCTAGAGGAAGTTTAAAAGAATTCCTCTCATTGGACGAGAACATAAATGGGTAGGGAATAACTCAAGGGTTAAAACTCCAGCTGCTCCTTACCTATATAGATTCCTTCTTTGGGTCCCCTCCCATGACAGAGTGGGAGCTGTCTTTCTTTCCCTCTCTCTGTCTAATAAATCGCTTTTCCACAAAACTCTTTGGGTCCATGATACTTATTCAAATGGCAAACTCACCAAGCCTCCAGGATCCCTTTCCCCATTCTTTGGGGTTAGTGAAGTTAAGTACCTCTTCAGAACTGAGAGCTGAGTATGCTCCCCCAGTTACAAAACCATTCTTTGAGTACCAATACAATAATTCTGCTTTTCACTTTCAGTACAGTAGTCAATAAATTACAAGAGGTATTCAACTTTATAATAAAATGGTTTTGTGTTAGATGATTTTGCTCAAAGGTGAGCTAATATAAATATTCTGAGCATGCTTAAGATAGGCTAAGTTACAAGGTGCAGTGGCTCACACCTGTAATCCTAGCACTTTGGGATGCTGAGGTGGGTGGATCACCTGAGGTTGGGAGTTCAAGACCAGCCTGACCAACATGGAAAAACCTCTTCTCTACTGAAAATACAAAATTAGTGGAGTATGGTGGCACATGCCTGTAATCTCAGCTACTCAAGAGGCTGAGGCAGGAGAATCACTTGAACCCAGGAGGTGGAGGTTGCAGTGAACTGATCGCACTATTGTACTCCAGCCTGGGAAACAAGAGTGAAACTCTGTCTAAAAAAAATTAAAAATAAAAATAAAATAAAGATAGGCAAAAGCTATGATGTTCTGTAGATCAGTATATTATGTGCATTTCCTACTTAAAATATTTTCAATTTATGATGGGCTTACTAGGAGGCATAACTGCATTGTAAGTCACAGGGCATCTCTACTGGGATCCTTTCTAAATCTTAAATCCTTAAATCGAACTATCAACAGCCTGTATTTTCAGTATTTAATCAGTAATCTGCCAAATAATTTCTCATTCTTGGATTTTTTTTTTTTCCTGGCATTCTCAATTAAAAGTCAGCAAGTTTGGGACATAGTTGCAATACTAGATTTAAAACATAAAACAGAAAAAAAAATTAAATTTATTAGAGTCAGAGCAAGGACATTAGTGAATAAAAGTTTTAGTTTCTCTGATATTACAATTTTAAATTAGAATTAGTTACAAATAGTTTATCACTAATTTATTGTTACAAAACTTGCTATTTGAAACTCAAAATCTGTCAGAAAATGCCCTGAAGTGATGACTTGTTTTGTTTCATGTTTGTTAATAATCCATGTGCTTATCTTTTCTTTTAAATAATTGAAATATTTTCCAATGTTCAAAAACAGATAGATAAAATCCAACAATCTCTACAAAGTTTTTATGGATATTATTTTTCTGAATCTTCATTGGCCTTTAAATAGAGTACACATTTACCCTGGTCATTTTTTAAATAATAGTTTTAAATAAGCACAAGCATTTTTATATTTACTGATTAATGCCTACATTTTAAAAACAATGCTACATCACTGAAGGTCACCACACTAAAGAAATATGTTTTTATGTTACACATAGCATTATTTCACTTGTTGATGTGACATATAATTATTAACAATACCATTAAAACATGACATCACTAAATGAAAATGAAGACTATGGAAAGGAAATTTGCTATGGTTTTAAACAGGCTTGAATTCACACCTGATTTTATCACTTATAAGGTATGTGATATAGAGTGATGATTAAGGTTATCTGAGATCTCTTTTTCTTGAAAAATAATTTTGATAAATTTATATTCTCTGCATAATTCATAAACTTGAATTATTTTAGTCTTTTCATATGTCACAGAATTCCACTTAGACTAATGTACCTAGAACAGATTTCTTCTCCAACTGTTCTTTCTATTCTCTTCCTCTACTTTTCTACACAAAATTATCACTCCCAGAAAGTGAAACATTTCCTTGTTTATTTTGTCTTTTACACTAACCTCCATAACCACATGGATCTTGACTGTTTTAATTACTATTATATCACAGAACCAGGAAAAGTTCTCAAAACCTAGTAATACATTAATGTGAAATTGAAGTCTATTAATTTCAATAAAGAATGTTAATATTTAATATAAAATTAAATATAAATATATGTGTGTCTCATGATATACACAAAATTGCCAGTCAGGAGATAAGAAGTTAGATTCAAATTTGTAACTTAATGGGTAACTGCAGGAGTAATATTCCTTCTTTATGTGAGAAATCAGGGACTTGAAACAAGTGTGTCACTGTACAATTTCATTCAGAATTATATAGTCTTATTTTAAAAGCCATTTAGTTTTGTAGCAAATTTTTAGGAGATCAATTGGGCTTTACATGAAAAGACAAACACAGTAATGTCTTCAAAGTATTAATTATCTGTTTGCCCCAATTTTATATTACTCAATGATTTACTGATAAGTCAAACTACTTCTTAATCATCAAATAATCCAAAGATTTTTAAAGGTAAATAGCATACAGATAGTTCATTGAGAAATGGTATAAAAATGCATAACTAGATATTGCAGATTGTGATGAAACATGGTTTTATTAAATTATAGAAAATTTCAGGTTCCATCCTGTTTCCTGTTCCTCCCTCAGTAGAGCTGGCGAGGCCACATGAAACTGTTTACCCACCACCGGCTGAGCTTGCATGTGTGAGGAATGGGGCCCCTGGCTTCTGCCTGTGCCTCCAGGGTACCTAGGTCTCTATCAGCCCTGTGGAGTTCAACCTGTATTTCGTGGTGTGTGTGATACCCTACGTGGAGTGGGTGGCAGATACCTTGCACCTGATCAAGGTACCTAAAGAGCCGATTGAGGGATATGAGGATGATGCAGTTTCTGAGGAAGATGCACCATGTGCTGCTGGAGGTAGATGTGTTGGAGGTCACCCTGCAATGCTCAGAGTCTGGATATCTGTACCTCATCAGCTGGTGGGATCCTCGTGCTGCTGAATGACAAGGAAACAGTGTTGATCCCGTTAGGTGCCAGTTTCTTTTATTGTTGTCATTGTTGTTTTGTTTTTGTTTTTGTTTTTATAACTTTGTGAATCTTTGTTGATGAATTCCTGTCTACTAATTCTGCCGTGGGTATCCCCAACTCTTGACCCAATGACACACCAAGCACACGGTGTTCTTTAGCTCTGTGGTATCTTTTTTCTCATTAAAGGTTCAAAACCACTCAACTATCTATCTAGAAATTTATCTATCATCTATCTATCTATCTATCTATCTATCTATCTATCTATCTATCATCTATCTATCTAAATATCTATCTATATAGATAGAAAAGGGGATGTGGGACATATTTGAGAAATAGGAGATGAAGGATATACTTTAGAAATGAAAATAGTTTCAGGTTTAAGTAGACTGTTAAGTTATTATTGAAGTAAAAATTATAGCCATAAAACGTTATCTGAAAAGAGTTCACTATCATTTGCCCTAAGGTAATGTTTTCATTTCAAGGTATATATTACATACTTGACATCAAAATGACAAAATGGCTTTTGTTCTATTTGAGCAGATAAATTGGGAAGATAAAAATTTGTATACATTAAAAGTTAAATTGCTTTAAAAATTATTTTATCTCTGCATAATTTCAATCTACTCTCTCTAATCTTACTCTATTCTTAACATTTGTTTCTGTAACATTAATTGTTAATAGATAGGACCCAGTACAATCAAGCTTTCTTTACACTTCTTTTGTGACAAGTCTTCAAGGCAGCATCTTTTAAAATACCTATTTATATCCATGATTTATTATTAAATGTAGGCATTCTTATTTGTGATGGTTAATTTGAGTGTCAACTTGGTTAGATTGAAGGATGCAAAGTATGTCTGTGAGGATATTGACAAAGGAGATTAACGTTTGAGTCAATGAACTGGGAGGGGCAGATCAATCTGGGTGGGCACTATTTAATCAGCTAGAATAAAGCAGGTTGAAGAAAGTGGAATGAACTGACTTGCTGAGTCTTCTGGCCTTCATCTTTCTCCCATGCTGGATGTTTCATGCTCTCAAATATCAGACTCCAAGTTCTTCAGCTTTTGCATTCTTGGACCAGTGGTTTGCCAAGAGATCTCAGACTTTCAGCCACAGACTAAAGACTGCACTGTCAGCTTCCCTACTTTTGAGGTTTTGGGACTCAGACTGATCCATCACTGGCTTCTTTGCTCCTCAACTTGCAGACAAGTTGTCATGAGATATTGCCTTGTGATAGTGTGAGGCCATTCTCCTTAATAAACTCCTTTTCATATATGCATACATTCTATGAGTTATTTCCCTCTAGAGAATCCTAATACATTATTTTATATTAAAAGATATAAAACATTTTGTAATATTATCAGTATCAAGCTCTATGTAAAATGTAAACACAGCTCCAGTTCCTAGACACCTAATATCACTGTGGTTACACTTTTAAAGAGTCACAAGACTTCTCTTAGCTATGTAATTCTGGAAAAATATCAAACTCTATAGTTGCTTTATTGTCAAATAAGGAAAGTGATAATAAACTTTAAATGTCCTTCTAGAGATGATTCTTACAATCTGTAAAACAAAAACTTAAAAAAAAGTCACAGAGGAGCAAGAGAACAGAATTAGACACAATCTCCACATTGGGTAAAATAATTATTTTCTCTAAGTTTCTTCCAATTAAAATGCATAACTCAAGCAGAAAAAAAGAAAGTTATTTGAGACAATGTATAAATATAGTGATTCATTTCCTAGAGAATTTTAGTTTAAATCTGCAATTGAAAATTTGGAAAAATAACAGGCATTATGATAGAAATAGTAAAAGACTATGGGAAGTTTGAAAATCACAGACAATTACAGGAAGTTTGACAGTGTTCTACCTCTGCATTGCTTTTCATAATAAATGAAGAATACTGTGATAATTTAGAATTGTTTTTATTACAGAAATACAACTTTATTATAACATGCTCCCTGTTTTTTTGCACTAGACAATCCTTGAGTTGCTGTTTTCCTCCTCAATTTACATCTAGTTCTGTATCTAAATGCCTTGAGCTACAAGTAATTTCCAGGGTTTTCTGGTGTTATTTTATTTAAGAAATGATAAATAAGATTCATTCAGCATTAATATGGATTAAAAGGAATACAAAAAAATCTTTGTCCAGGAGTGATTTGAATTTATTTGTATTGTTAAAGCACTAAAGAAATATGTATTATTTCCTTCAAAGTTTTTACTTGGTCTACAGAGCCAAACTGCAGGTAATTGGATTCATAGCTCTTAGCAGTAGCATGATAGTCTTAGTTTCTTTGATTTCAAAATTCTTTAAATTGAGAAATATGTCTTTTCAAATACATAATATACTTAATTTTCAAGTATTTCTTTTATAAATGTTAAAGTGTCTCAGTTTTAGGAATAATTTATGCAGTAAAAGAAAGGCATTTAGAAAAAATAAAGTGTCAAAACAAATTTCACCATTCATACATAATAGTCTATTTCATAGACAATCATTTGAAAGAAAAAGAGAACACTACTAATAGCTGCAGATATTTTAGAAATTTAGAATTTGGATCAAGAGTATATGTTACTTTAATTATTTAATAATGTCAAAATACCAGCTCCTGGATTTATTTATTTTTTGAAGGGTTTTTCGTGTCTCTATCTCCTTCAGTTCTGCTCTGATCTTAGTTATTTCTTGTCTTCTGCTAGGTTTTGAGTTTTTTTGATCTTGCTTCTCTGGCTCTTTCAATTTTGGCGATAGGGTGTCAATTTTAGATCTCTGCTTGCTTCTCATGTGGGCACTTATTGCTATATATTTTCCTCTAGAGACTGCTTTAAATGTGTCCAAGAGATTCTGGTATGTTGTGTCTTCATTCTCATTGGTTTCAAAGAACATCTTTATTTCTGCCTTCATTTCATTGTTTATCCAGTCAACATTCAAGAGCCATGTTGTTTAGTTTCCATGAAGCTGTGCGGTTTTGAGTGAGTTTCTGAATTCTGAGTTCTAACTTGATTGCACTGTGGTCTGAGAGACTGTTTGTTATGATTTCCGTTCTTTTGCATTTGCTGAGGAGTGATTTACTTCCAATTATGTGGTCAGTTTTAGAGTAGGTGTGATGTGGTGCTGAGAAGAATGTATATTCTGTGGATTTGGGGTGGAGAGTTCTGTAAATGTCTATTAGGT